>JAWZYT010004780.1:47500-51259 GCA_034508575.1 Petrolisthes manimaculis
ACGGACGCAGACACGTACAGTTAGACACATGAATGGGTGGTACAGCCCAGGTGAAGATACTTGTACCATTTGAGTAACCAGAGTCTATTATCAGGTTACAGTCCTAGCTGATAGTGGTGAGCCAGGGTCCAAGGAGTGTTGGAGAGCAACTAAACAGAGTTCGAACAAGTGAATTATCCAAATACAGCCATGGATGTACATAAATATTACCTAATGTAATGGCTAGTTATTTTTTTATGCACTCTTAGTATTTTTAACCATTAACTTTAAAATTAAATAAATAACTTTATGTCTTGGGAGTCAGAAGGACTTCTCTCTGACAAGAAAAATGGCCAAGTAATAGTCAGAAAAAAAATCAGCTTATTTTAGTAAATGAAATTAAGAAGTGAGAGTCATTAGAACAGCAAAACAATACATTCCTCCATTTAGAGTGTTCCTTCCAGCAGGCAGCCAGCCCCATGTCTCCCACCCACCAGTCTCTCTCCACCTATCACCAGTCTCTCTCCACTATCACCAGTCTCTCTCACCCACATCACCAGTCTCTCTCCACCCACCACCACCAGTCTCTCTCCACCCACACACACACACCAGTCTCTCTCCACCACCACCACCAGTCTCTCTCCACCCACCCACACACCACCAGTCCTTATCCACCCACTCCACCACCACCAGTCTCTCTCCACCCACCACCACCACCAGTCCCTCTCCACCCACCACCACCACCACCAGTCTCTCTCCACCCACCAACAACAATATGGATCGTTGTCGGTAACTTGGTGAACAATGTGAGAGTGTACAAGTAATAGCCTCCCCTCCCTGATGACAAGTTATAACCTCCCTGATGACACAACACAACACTCTCCAATAGAACTCCCATAACACAACGCCTGATGAGTTTCTCCCCCTTCCCCCCCCCCCTCCCCCTCCCCCCCCCTCCCCCCTAATAGTCATCAATCTGTTGGTAATGAGTTGTAATTAGCTTGTTGACGAACGCATCTCTCATATTACGGTTTATTTCATATTACCATTTTTCTTTGATGATAGGCAGCAAATTCAGTCAAGAGTATTATTATTAAAGTCACATTTGGATTTGAGGTGTATGAAAATAGGTATGTATTACCATTTTCTTTGATAATAACCAGCAAATTCAGTCAAGAGTATTATTATCCCTTTAATACAATAATATGACGAAACTTATTATCACTATGAAATGAAACTGTTATTATCACTATGAAATGAAACTGTTATTATTACTATGAAATGAAACTGTTATTATCACTATGAAATGAAACTGTTTATTATCACTATGAAATGAAACTGTTATTATCACCATGTTAAGAAAGAAGACAACCATTACCAGGGACATGAAGCGACATTATTATTATTATATAAATACCTAACCCTCCTCCTATACCTCCTCCCAGAAATACCGTACGTAGAGGGGTCACACGTTAGTTAGTTAACCCATACCACCATGAAAGGCTTCTAGGGGCGTTACTGTATACTGATAGGCTTACCCCTCCATCTCTAACCTCCCTACAACCTATATACCCTCACACTTTTTACCCAAGGTTTAGCTGGTATCATACATAAGGCTACTGTTGTGTCCATGTCTTCTTCCTCCTCCTCCTCCTCCTCTTTCTCCTCCTCTTTCTCCTCCTCCTCCTCCTCCTCCTCCTCCTCCTGTGTGTTGTTGTTGTTGTTGTTGGTGGTGGTGGTAAGGGTGTTTTTTGTGAATTTTTCTCTTCTCACGTTTCATTTACATACACACATTATACAAACACATACACAACGATGATACCAACATATACACAACGATACTACCAACACCACCACACCATTATACCAACACATACACAACGATGATACCAACATATACACCATTATACCAACACCACCAACATATACACCACCATTCTAATTACAGGTTTCCCCATACACTCCATGTCTAGTCGTGTCTGTGAATAAATAGAAAATAACCACTGAACATAGAGCACAGGAAAAGGCTCAATCTTATTATTTATACAAACTCATTTACCCATTGTTTGTAATCATCTTAGTTAGAAGAGGTAACATATTGAAGGCAAAAAGGGAAGGGCAATTTTATATACAAACTCATGTATTTTTTATTTGTAATCATCTTAGTAGAGGCAATATATTATTGAAGTAAAAAAGTTAAGATTAATTTTATATACAAACTCATTTATTTATCCATTTTTTTTATAATCATCGTAGAGATGTAATAATATTGAAGTCAGACCGTGAAGATCAATTTATATACAAACTAATATATTTATCTATTGTTTGTAATTATCGTGTATTGAAGTTAAATAGTGTAGGTCAAGTTTATATTATACAAACTTATTTATTTACCCACTGTTTGTAATAATCGTAGAGAGGTATATAAAAATTGATGCTAAACGTTGAAAGTCAATTATTTTTAAAACATACATATCCTACAGACTGTCTTGTAAGATTACTTTATTTCTGAAACATTAAGTTGTAGTTATTATTATTATTATTATTTGTATTTTTTTTTTGCTAGGAATTGTATACACTCAATTGGAAAGAGTATAATAAACATAATTCATAGCTATATCACACCACACACACACACACACACACACACACACACACACACACACACACACACACACACACACACACACACACACACACACACACACACACACACACACACACACACACACACACACACACACACAATGCAAGCAAGCCTCACACGTAAATAATATGCATGCCATTCACCCTGTCCACCAATTAATAGGTCAATTAATGCCTTACACAATGCGTGGGATCACATATTCGAACACACACTCATTCATTCAAACGTTTACAAGCTTCACAACACGCAACAGGAAATAAAGTATAATCAGTAAAGCTTTGGACAATTATATTATATCCGACAACATAGGAGTGAGTGGTTTCAGTCTATACCTTACATCCCTTTAAATATGATCTAAAATAAGGTACCGTATCTATTATAATCTAAGCTTAAACTGTATTCATATTGTTTACCTAAAGCTTAGTTGCCCTCAAAAAGTTATCTATCGTAATCTAAGCTTAAACTGTATTCAAATTGTTTACATACAGCTTAATAGTCCTCAAAAATAAGTTACGTATCATAATCTAAGCTTAACTGGATTTATAATATATAAGTAAAGCTTAATAGTCCTCAAAAATAAGCTATCTATCATAATCTATGCTTAAATTACATTCAAATTATGTAAAGTTTAGTGGAACCCCAAAATAAGTTATCTATCATAATCTATGCTTAAGGGGAGGGTATAGTTTTGATAGTCTGGAGTGCCTTGATTCCTCCAAAGTATGTCAGGAACAGGTCCAGATGAAGAAAAATAATGGTGCCTGTTGCTGGAATAGTTTGGAGGAATCATTATCTCCACAAATTCTAAAATATACCTTCCCCTTAAACTGGATTCCAATTATGTAAGGTTTAGTGGCTCTTAGCTCGTGGGTAAAGTACAGGTGTTGGAATCGTGAGGTTTTGTACTAAAATTGGGATCATAGATGGAAATTATACCAATCCTTATGTATGGTAATTATACAGATAAATATACAGCATTTAATTAATTATTTACTCTAACTCTATAACTTTAACACACACACACACACACACGCTCATTCAATCACACTCACACTCATTCACTCACTCACTCTCTCTCTCTCTCTCTCTCTCTCTCTCTCTCTCTCTCTCTCTCTCTCTCTCTCTCTAGCATG
>JAWZYT010004781.1:12500-30000 GCA_034508575.1 Petrolisthes manimaculis
CCAAGGAGAGGGAAAAGAAAGAAAACAAGCAATGGTGAGAATAATAACACGAAGAACAACTTAATAAACGAGAATAATAATAATAAGAAACACCAATAAAACAGGAATAAACAAACAAAATAATCTCACCGGAAAACACAACCAACCTTACATAAGAAAAAGAAAAGAAAACAAATACACCATGCTTTCACCCCATATAAAACATCTCAACAACAACAATACATCACCACCACCACCACCAATTCAACGACCCACTACCACCAGCAATACTACCACTACCCTACGACTACCACCACCACCACTACTATCACTTCCATGGGTGGTAGTGGTCGTGTTATTATCAGTGGTAGTAGTGGTACCTTGCTCAGCTTTCCTAGGTCGTGGTACTCGGCTGGAGAATGAAGGGGACTTGTTTGGTATCTACTGTCCCGACTTCGATGTCAACACGCGAGTCTGGCACCACAGGGAAATTACCAGAGAAGCCGTGAGGAGGGTCATAGTGGAATATTTTAAGGTTTGTTTATAGTTATACATCTACTTATTTTTGTCTCAGTAGTTGGGGAGTTCAACGAGTTATTTTATTGTATTTATTATCTATTATTATTAGTGTTTGTATTATTATTATTATTATTATTATTAGTAGTAGTAGTAGTAGTAGTAGTAGTAGTATTTTACTCATACATATTGATTTTAGTGTTTATATATATATATTTTTTTTTTGTGGGTCCAGATGGTTTAGTTGGTCTGTTGGTTCATGTTGGTGAATTAGCTGTTTTTCTTTATTATTATAATTATTATTATTATTATTATTATTATTATTATTATTAGTAGTAGTAGTAGTAGTAGTGAATTTTAAGTAGAGTCGTTTTTTTTTCGTAGATGACTAATGCTTCCTCCTGACTTTTATGCCACGAAACTGAACTCTTCTTCCTTGTGTTGTTGTTGTGTTTCGTGGCACTGTTTGAAGGACTCTATTATATCCACTACACTACCATTATACTCACTACCATTTCCTGCTGCAGTCTTTATCTCCAACTCCTTAATAGGGAAAGGCTCTATCGTTTGTTTTATCAGGTGTTGTATGTTGGTTTAACCTTGATACGTGTGTGTATGTGTGTGTGTGTATTTGTGTATGTGAGGGAGAGAGAGTACATGAATATGTGTGTGAGAGAGTACATGAATCTGTGTGTGTGTGTGTGTGTTGAAATAAACAACGTGGCGCCAAGTGTTGACGGATTTCCCTTCACACACACACACACATACGGACATTATTGGGGTGAAGGACGGAGTCACAACTCAGCCTCCCTCAGAGAAAACCGTTTCATTTTGTTTGTTTTTTGGTGTATGTATGTATGTATGTGTGTTTATTTATATATTTATTACCGGTACTTGGCGAAATTTCGCCAAGTATGTTGCTCAGTGGTGTTGTGTGTTTGTGGCAATGTCTGTAGAGTTCGCGGTCTACAGGTCGCTACAGGTCGCTGTCCGATTTTGCTGAAATTATTTCACCACAGGTAGGCATCAACATTTCTAGGTCACCTATTGTTTTTCAAAGGTCAAAAGTAAATAATCAAGGTCAAAATTATAAAAAAACTGAAAAAAATAAAACCTCTGTTCGAACCAACGCCGGCAATGGTGCGTGAGGAACGTGGAGCTTAAAGTGCTCATGGATAACCACTCGGCCATCGTGACGGCATTGGCATTTCTGCTTCTGGTGGTACTTGAGCGATGGCCGTATTCCTAAAACTTGCGATTTGAGCATTAGGTCGAAAATCAAGGGGTTTGAATTTTTCCATACTTTCGCCAAGTCCTCACTCTACGAGCGAATGTTCATTTTTATTGTTATTATTATTATTATTATTATTATTATTATTGTTATTATTTTTTATTATTTTTTATTATATTTTTGATAAACCTCTTAAAAATATTATTGACTAACCAACCAACTATGCAGTCAAAAGAAATATAATTATCTCTCTCTCTCTCTCTTTCTCTCTTACTCTCTTTCTCTCTCTCTTTCTCTCTTACTCTCTTTCTCTCTCTCTCTCTCCTTACTAGGTCTTCCAGGAATATATAAAAAAATCGCTTAATTAATACCACGCGACCCTTTGTAATCTGGGTCACGGGACTTCATTCAGTTGTGGTTTCCGTTCGTATGAGTGTGTGTGTCTCTGTGTGTGTGTGTGTGTGTGTGTGTCTGTGTGTGTGTATGTATGTATGTATGTATGGTTGATCATTTCCCAATCTGTTGTCCTTTTCATCATGTTACCACTATATATAACAACCTGGCCTACTTCACCGCCTCCTTCAGGAAGTGCCACCATCCAAGGGAGAATATAACCACAGGGACGGTATGACACTGGAGGAAGCCTATGCTGAATACTACGGTTCCTCTGCCTCCCCTCGACCCTTCCTTCACTCCCTGACTACCATTGTTGACGCTACTGCTGAGGCTGATGCTGGAGTGTTAGGTGCTGATCCAAGGTGGGTGTGTAATGTTAGGTGTTGATACTAGGTGTGTGTGTGTGGGTGTTGATCCTATGTGAGTGAATGATGGGTGCTGATTTTAGATGGGTGTGTGGGTGTGTGTTGAGTAGTGGGTGAATGGGTTAAGAAGTTGAGTAGTGAGTGTGGATGATTAGCGAGTGTGTGGTGGTGGGTAGTGAGTGGAGAGGATGGTTAGTGTGTGTGTGTGTGTAGGTGTGTAAGTGAGTGGGTGTGGGTAGTGGGTGTGTGGGAGTTGATGGGTAGTGGGTGTGTGGGTGTAGATGAATAGCCTAGTTGGATAGGAGTTGATGGGGAAAATTATTATTGTTATTTATTTACTTCATTGTACCAACACACACACAACACACACACATACACACACACACTCCATCTACACACACACTTCACCTCCCTTTAATTAATTCGTCAGGTACCAACACACACACACATACACACACACTCCATCTACACACACCCTTCACCTCCCTTTAATTCGTCAGGTACCACTTCGGCAACGAGAGGTTTTCCGAGTCGCAGGAGGTGTTGGCGGGGCGGTGGCGGCGGGCAATGGCGGCTGGAACGGCGGGTAACCAAGCCGCCACTCGCCACTTATTGGGTCTCTCACTCGCTGCCATTCAGGACTTTTACTCACACACCAATTGGGTCGAACTTGGTAATCCGACTTTCAATAGAGACGTGGGTGAGTATTTATTTATCTAGCCTACTTATTTAAGGGGAGAGTATAATATATAGTTTAGGCATTTTTGGACATAATGATTCCTCCAAACTACTCGGAACAACAGGCCACCATCATTTTTTTCATCTGGTCCTGTTTCCTGGCATACTTTGGAGGATTCAAGACACTTCAATGTACCAAAAGTATACTCTCCCCTTAATCTAACTTTCAACAGAATTATACAATACGGTACAGTTGGATACATGAATGGGTGGTACAGCCCAGGTGATGAAAGATACTTGTTCCATTTGAGTAACCAGTGTTTATTATCAGGTAATTGTTTTTTATTACCATCCTTAATACTGACTTCTGCCCCTGATGTCTCCTATTTGGCACTAAAGAACTTGATATTGGGAGAAATTGACCATCTTTCACTTGGGCTGTACCACCCATTCATGTGTCCAACTGTAAATGATTTTTATGAAATATATAACTAACTAATTTGTGATATTAAAAACTATAAAATGAAATAATATTAACTCACTTTTCCATCCATCTTATCACTTTACTTCCCTTCGTCATGGCCTTCTTCAGGAATCACTGGGAAGGACTTTTTCAACGTGGCAGGCCCCCGAGAGAACACATGTAGCGACTGTCCCGAAGGTGCTGACGGAGAGGGCTCATGTCGTGACAACCTTCTACAGGAGATGGTGGGGGGCGGTACCCTCACCTCAGGCTACTCTGGGGAGGCCATCGTCAACGGACAGAAAGTGGGCAAACCGAGGGGCGTGGGTGAGTGGGTGAACTTGTTGTGTGGGGCATGGGTGACTGGGAGGAGTTATTGTGAGTGGGAGAAGTTGTGTGGGGCATGGATGAGTGGGAGAAGTTGTGTGGGGCATGGATGAGTGGGTGAACTTGTTGTGTGGGGCATGGGTGAGTGGGTGAACTTGTTGTGAGGGACTTGGGTGAATGGGTGAAGTTGTTGTGAAGGGCATGGATGAGTGGGAAAAGTTGCTTGAAATGTGGATGAGTGGGAGCGGGATTAACCTAACCTAACCTAATCTCAAACATATATGAAACAAAACCCTTAAACCTTATAATACAATAAGCTATAACACAAACCCTATACCCTATAATAATAATACTTCACAATTCCTTTCCTTTCTTCTAACCTCCCCCTCCCTCCCCCGATCAGATAAGTGCAGCCATGGGGGTCCCAGAGACGGGTCTAGGGTGGAGGGGGCGAGAGGGGGTATCAACAAGGACCTACCCACTGCCTGCTTCTCCCCTCACCATCACCTCCACCAACAAGCAGCAGAGATGGCTGTAGAGGTAAACTATAGATTCATTTTACTCACACACGTTTATTCACATATTATTCACTCACACATTTATACAAACATACACACACACACACACTATACCACACACACCACCAACAACATTCCTCTGTCTCATTCATCTCGCCAAGAATAATAATTACACATACACACACACACTACAGTACTATACCACACACACCAAGAATAATAATAACACACACACATTACAACACCACACAATCATCAACCTTTATCTTCCACAACACAGGCCAGCGAGTATTACCTCAACCTTGTACGTGGTAGCCTCGGTGACGCCTCCTTCCTCCGTCTCTTGGCTCTTCCTCCGACCTCCCCAGCTATTGTCCTGGTCGTCGACACCACAGACTCTATGGGCAGCCAACTTGAAGCCCTCAGACACTCCCTGGCCAGACTTGCAGAAGGATATGACTCGCTAACACATCCTCCTTCACAGTACATCTTGGTGCCCTTCAATGATCCTCGTGAGTTTTATATCCTGGTGACAAATTCATATTTTTTTACACTCGATTGTTAATTTATCGCCCATTTTGATATTTTCTCCGACCGCTTTGTCTTTTTTTTTCGCCCATTTTAACTTTTCTAGGCCCATTTTAACTTTTCTGGGACCATTTTAACTTTTCTGGGACCATTTTAACTTTTCTAGGCCCATTTTTACTTTTCTGGGACCATTTGTCAATTTTCCCGCCCATTTTAACTTTTCTAGGCCCATTTTTACTTTTCTAGGCCCATTTTTACTTTTCTAGGCCCATTTTGTCAATTTTCCCGCCCGCTTTGTCCTTTTCTCGGCCCATTTTGACTTCCCCGGCCCATTTAGTCAATTTTCCCACACATTTTCTCTCCTTCCCACACAGTGTAATGTAAACAACCTACATATTATTTCTCACCTTCCCACTCAGTGTAATGTAAACACACCCAAATATTATTGTTCCCCTATATACGTGTTTGATAGATATTTACTCAGCAACTGTTATCTATAAGGTCATTGAACCACCACCGTGCATGTGTTATCTTCCCTCCCAACCCAACACAGTATATGGGCCAGCTATTGTCTCAGACCGTCCACACCAACTACAACAAACCCTAAACCAACTCAGGGCAACGGGTGGAGGAGATGAAGCAGAGGTGAGTAGAGGTGGCAGGAGTAGGAGGAGACTTTGTATGTGTGTGTGTGTGTGTGTGTGTGTGTGAGAGAGAGAGAGAGAGAGAGAGAGTGAGAGAGCTAGTACCTGTCAGTGAGAGGTTGGTGTGTATGTGTGTGAGAGGATATGTGGCCTAAGTGAGAAATTGCTGTATGCGTGTGTGTGTGTGGATCTGTAAGTGAGCAGGTGGTGTGTGTGTGTGTAAAATAAGATATTATAGTCTTGTTTAATAATAACCTCTCTTTTCATTCCTTCACTAATCTACGTCTGTGTGTGTGTGTTATATTTCAGCCCGTCTTGTCTGCCCTAAGCCTGGCCCTCCACCACGCCCCTCCACAAGCCCGTCTGTACCTGTTCACGGACGCTACCATCAAGGACCCAGAGCTGTATGAAGCTGTACTTACCCTGGCACTAGAGAAGGATATCATGGTGAGAGAGAGAGAGAGAGAGAGAGAGAGAGAGAGAGAGAGAGAGAGAGAGAGAGAGAGAGAGAGAGAGAGAGAGAGACTGACTGACTGTGGGTGTGTATATATCGAAACTTTTATACACAACTGTACCAGTGGGAGAAAGACTGTGTGTGTGTGTGTGTGTGTATATATATATATCGAAACTGTTATACTCCACTGGGGTTGTGGCGCCCCTTCGGCCCCAGACACTGACTTTCAGTTCTTCAACTGTCCCTCTTTTCATTTTATTTCCTTCCTGCTTGTTGTCTCCCCTCTCTATCACCTTTTTCTGGCGCTATAGGACCTCGATGTTGCGGCGCCTAATATCAATCAATCGCAATTAGGCCTATACTCCACTGTACCAGAGAGAGAAAGACTGTGTGTGTGTGTGTATAGAAACTTTTATTCACATCTGTACCATGAATTAATAATGACTAAACTAAAAAATAATAACAATTCGTTTTGGTGCAGATTACTCCCTTTATAACCCGACCACCACACCTTGGAGGAATAAGAGGACGATTTGATCTGTCTGAGGATATGGAGGAGGAGGAGGAGGAAGGTAATGTGCCGGCGGAAGAAGAGGAGGAGAAGGTAGATGAATGGTCTTGGGGAATGCCTGACCTACATAACAACACCGCTGGCTGGAATGGTGCTCCTAATAGGTGTGTGTGTGTGTGTGTGTGTGCGTGCGCGCATTTTGTAATTTTTGGTTTAGTGTGTGTGTGTGCGCATTTTTTTATTTTTGGTTTAATGTGTGTGTGTTTTGTAATTTTAGTTTTGTGTTTTTTTTTAATTTGGTTTAATGTGTGTGTGTTTTGTAATTTTAGTTTTGTGTTTTTTTTTAATTTGGTTTAATGTGTGTGTGTTTTGTAATTTTGGTTTAGTGTGTACTTTGTAATTTGTTTTAGTATGTATGTGTGTGTATATTTTGGAGTTTTGGTTTAGTTTTTGTGTAATTTTCTTGTAGTTTTTTTGTTTCTGTTTATTTCTGTTTATTCAAGTCCATTATTATATTCCAGAAACCTGAGAGACCCACGTGCCCAAATGGATAGAAATAGACGTCAGGTGGATAGGAGTAAGCGTCAGGTGGACAGTTTGAGTCAATACACACAGATGGCTTGGAGGACGGGAGGTCAGCTGGTGGAGGCTACGAGGGATAACTTAGAAGAGGTCACCAGGATTCTGGAGACAGGGCATTATCCACAGGTGAGGTCATTAGAGAGAGAGAGAGAGAGAGAGAGAGAGAGAGAGAGAGAGAGAGAGAGAGAGAGAGAAAGAAAGATATTGTGCATATTCAAATAAGAGTGAAATAATTATGTGTAAAACAGTGATATGATTAAGTGTACAGTGAATTAATAATTTGTACAACAATGAAATAATAATATATACAACATTGAAATAATAATGTGTAAAATAGTGAAATAATAATGTGTAAAACAGTGAAATAATAACATGTACAACAGTGATATATTAATGTTCCCCTTTACCTCAGGCTGTGTTATGGCGTGAAGGAGACATTGTATCAGAAAGACGCCTCCAATTCCCCGTGGACAGCCTGGTGGGGGAACTGACGGTGGCACTGACGGGAAGACTCAACACAGCAACACTTACATCACCTTCAGGTATATTATATAGTCATCAATAATAATAATAATAGTAATAGTAATAATACTTATAATAATAATAATAATACTTACAATAATAATAATTTTAATAGTTATGATAATAATGATAATAATAATCGTAGTACCGGTACGGTAATAAATAATGATGATAATAGTTATAGTAATAATAATAATAGTAGTAGTAATAATAATGATGATAATACTGTAGTAATATTAGTAATAATAATAATAGTAGTAGTAGTAATAACCCTATACACACTCTATACACACCCTATACACACCTTCCCTCCTACAGACACCACCTTTGATCTGTTGGCTCAGACGACGACAACAGATGACAAGGGCTTCACTGTACAAGTCTTCACACCTTACTATGTCCAGGTGTGTGTGTGTGTGTGAGAGAGAGAGAGAGAGAGAGAGAGAGAGAGAGAGAGAGAGAGAGATGGTGAGAGAAAGTAAGGTAGAG
Source organism: Petrolisthes manimaculis (assembly GCA_034508575.1). NCBI lineage: Eukaryota > Metazoa > Arthropoda > Malacostraca > Decapoda > Porcellanidae > Petrolisthes > Petrolisthes manimaculis. Next base: position 20,704 of record JAWZYT010004781.1, read on the forward strand.
AGAAATTGGGTCAGGCAGTTATGTGTGTGTGTGTGTGTGTGTGTGTGATATATTGCCTATGTATATATGTGTGAGAGATGGTGAGAGAAAATTGTGTGTGTGTCTTACATATTTTTCTATATTGACAAAGGTCAGGACTAAAAGCAAAGGAAAAATAAATACATAAATAAACAAAAATACAATTAAAACACTTTAAGGACCCTATGTATGATGTAGTAAGAAAATTGAAGAAGGTTAACAAGTCCTTTAAATATTACGACAAAAAAACAAAAAACAAAAAAACCCAGCTATATGGAAGGAGCTTGTTTCGTGGCATGGTCAGGAGGAATCAGAACTCTCTAATTTTCATACACAATCGCAGGATACATAAGATACTGAAATACTTAAAATACTCATAGAATCCCATACACACACATGCAATACAGTATTTCCCATCTACAGGTACTAATCAGCCTTCAGGAGCGAGGTGCCTCTGAGTACGGGGAGTGGACTCTACGTGTGGTTCCCTCCGTGCCCCCCGTCAATGTCCTCGTCACCGCCACCACCTCTCTTGACCTTCTGCCAACACTTTATACTCCAGACCACAGTGCCTCACAACCCTCACTACAACGGGTCCAAGGCCAGGCTGGTATTGGTGAGTTGTGTGTGTGTTTGTGTGTGTTTGTGTTCATGCCTTGTATTCCAGGTACATATACTTACCTTGACCTTGTAGTACAGTACTGACTGTGTGTGTGTGTTCATGCCTTGTATTCCTCCACATTACAAGTACGGATACTTACCTTGAATTTGTACTTACTGTGTGTGTGTGTTCATGCTTTGTATTCCTCCACATTACAGGTAGAGATACTTACCTTGACCTTGTACTGACTGGAGTTGACACAGCTGGACTAAGACGAGTGGAGGAGGGTCGTCTGTTGGGGTCAAGTGGTAGTAGTAGTAGTATTGGTAGTGGTGGTGGAGGAGGTGGATCACAGGACTCTTCCATCTTGTCTCTTCCAACTGTTTCCCCTCGTCGTAACACCTACATCCGTCTGCCTTCCCGTACACTGCCTTCCCATCCCTTCAGTGTGGCGGTGGAAGGAGTGGATGGAAGAGGTGAGGCCAATGTTTACACTTTTTTTTTTACCCCATATGTATGTACAGTTGGATACATGAATGGGTGGTACAGCCCAGGTGAAAGATACTTGTCCCATTTGAGTAACCAGTGTCTATTATCAGGTACTTGCTTTTTATTACCATCCTCAATACTGACTTCTATTTTTCACTAAGGAACTTGATATTGGGAGAAATTGACCACCTTTCACTTGGGCTGTACCACCCATTCATGTGTCCAACTGTACTGTATGTATGTATGTACAGTCACGAGCACTAATAAATATACAGCTCTGGTTGTAGCTTCGAAAAGTCCAATTTCACCAACAAAATATAATTACAATGGAGATCTTTTTATTGTTCATTTATTTACTTTCTCTAGGTATTCCAAGTACAAACACCTGAATACTTATTAGTGCTTGTGACTGTACAGTGATATTATTGTCTGTTTGTGTGTGTGTTTTTGTTTTTGTTTTTGTTTACAGTACTTGAGTGGATTAAAAGAAAGTTGATGTATATCTCTCTCTCACTCTCTCTCTCTCACTCTCTCTCTCTCACTCTCTCTCTCTCACTCTCTCTCTCACTCTCTCTCTCACTCTCACTCTCTCCCTAGGCCACAGGTTCCGTCGGGAGAGTAGTGGGTCTGGATGGGAGTCTGGTGATGCCCACGTTAGCTTCCCCTTGGGTCGTGACATCTGGGGTCCACCTGGGGCTCAACTCCGAGTCCCTGTCACCGTCTACAGTAGTGCCTCCTTCACCACCCCCGTCACCCTGTTCCTCTCGGCTCATGACGCCCTTGGTATCCCCGTCACACTAGATAAACAACGGTAGGTGTGTCTTTGTGTGTCATAATGTGTGTTTGTGTGTGTTTGTGTGTGTCATATGTGTTTGTGTGTGTCATATGTGTGTTTGTGTGTGTCATATGTGTGTTTGTGTGTGTGTCGTGTTTGTTTGTGTGTGTCATAATGTGTGTTTGTGTGGGAAATATGCATGTTTGTGTGTGTGGATATGTGTAATTTGTAAACCAAAACATTACTCAGTTAGCCTATGTAGTTTATGAAATTTGTAAACACTGGAATGAACTCCCAAGAAAATAAAATAACACCCGATACTTTACAGGGTGACACTTGGTCGTAACGAGAGTGTGACAGTGGTGGCGACAGTGAGCCTTGACCCTCAAATGTCCCCTTCCACCCAACCCACCACCACATTGACCGTGACCGCCACACCTACACAGGGTCGTACTGCAAGGTCATTGGCTTATGTCTCAGCCACTCCCAGGGTAGGTTAGGTTATATGTGTGTGTGTGTGTGTGTGTGTGTGTGTGTGTGTGTGTGTGTGTGTGTGTGTGTGTGTGTGTGTGTGTGTGTGTGTGTGTGTGTGTGTGTGTGTGTGAGTGAGTGTGAGTGAGTGTGTGTGATGCTGGGAATATATACATAGAGAGAGGTTATGTATGTGTGTGTGATGCTGGGAATATATACATCGAGAGAGGTTATGTGTGTGTGATGGGAATATATACATAGACAGAGGTTATGTGTGTGTAATGGGAATATATACATAGAAAGAGGTTATGTGTGTGTAATGGGAATATATACATAGACAGAGGTTATGTGTGTGTAATGGGAATATATACATAGAAAGAGGTTATGTGTGTGTGTGTGATATATATGTGTCCTAGTGTGAGAGAGATGGCGTGAGAACAAGTATAAGAGACAGAGAATAATAATATACAGGTAATAATCCACCCTTTTAATAACAACATATTTCTCTCCCTCCTTATAGATAACCGACTTGACTCCCCCCACGTGTGAAGTTGTGTCTAAAACTTCGTGTGCCAATCACCAGACTCCTGATACTTGCTCCATTTTAAGATGGACGGCTGATCTTAGGTTTACAGACTACGAAACAGGTATGTAAGTCAAATATATATTCCAAGAAACATGTGTGTGTGTGGTTCGGTATGTGTCTATGGTGTGTTTCTGTGTGTGTGTGTGATTCTGTATGTATCTGTGGTGTGTTTCTGTGTGTGTGTGTGTGTCTGTCTGTGTGTGTAGAGAGGGTAAGAGGTGCTTCATTCATTATTACATATCCTTGTAAAAAACTTTCTTGTGACTAACTAACACCTCCACTAATTATTATGTCTTTGTAATCACGTAATTATTTTCTTTTTAGTCAACAAAAACCCCATCCACCATCCACTTATCATCTGTGTCTCCCTTCTCTTACAGGTATCTTCAGCGTGAATTCTGTTCCAAAATACGACTTCCCCCTCTTCAACACTGGACAACAGGTAGTGAGAATGAGCTACCTGGCCTCCTGTTGTGATCCCAAAGCCACCATTACTGTGAGGGACGCTGCCAATAACATAGCTGTGTGTGATATTGACAACGGAGGGGTGGCAGGTTAGTTATGTTGTGGTGGTAGTAATGGTGAAGTGTGTGTATACCTATAATTATTATACAAAATAGTACAGTACTCTCTCTCTCTCTCTCTCTCTCTGTGTGTGTGTGACTAGTTATCTCACTGTGGGTGTGTTTAATAATTTTCTCTCTCATACACACACACACACACATACGCATATGAAATCACTCATCAATCTCTCGTTTCAGAGGTTAGTAAACTGAGTACTGGTGCCATCGCTGGTATCTCCGTGGGTGTCATTGTGTTGGTCATCTTGTTGGCACTCTTGGCACTCATCCTGCTGCGTCGCCATCGTAGGAGCCGAAAGGAGAGTGTTACCGAAGTCAGGAGACGACGTAGGATGTCTGTGGAATAGGGACGCGACCAGGGACACCCGGGAGAACCAGAGACAAACGCCAGACAGGGACAACAACAACAACAACTACAACAACAAAAATCACTGGGACATTTAGGGGAACGAGAAACACAGGGACAAAACCAGGAAATTGGGTCGACACAGGGACAGGTACGACGTCAGGGACAAGGGCAAAGAGATGGCCAAGATCAGGGACAGGGAATGAAGAGGGAAGGAAGAAGGAAGAGGAAGAGAAGGAGAGATTATGATGATGATGAAGGGAGTAGAGATGATAGCATGTTAGATGATAATGTTGTTGTTGTTGTTGATGTTGATGATGATAGGAATGTGGCAGCTGAGATGAGGAAGAAAAAGAGAAAGAATAGGGGGAGGAGACACAGTGAAGAGAGTATGAGTGAATGGGAAGAGGAGACAACGGAAGAGGAGGAGGAGGAGGAGGAGACTGATCCGATATATGACTATCCTACTTATTCGTCATCATATTATCTAGCCCCCACTCCCCGTCCACCCCTCCCTCCACCTTCTCTTCCACCCCTCCCTCCACCTTCTCTTCCACCCCTCCCTCCACCTTCTCTTCCACCTCTCCCTCCCCCTTCTCTTCCACCTTTCACTTCTACTTCGATTCCACCCCTCCCTCCTCCTCAGCTCTCCACCACCTCCACCTCATCCACTTTTCAGCAGGAGACTTCAGACACTGATTGGACAACTTCCTCCGCCCCTAACTCTCCCTCTCTCCACTACCACCACCCACAACAACAACAACAACAAAACATCAACATACCTTACAATCAATCTTCTTACTCTAGTGCCTATCCCGTATCTTCCTCCACCACCCCCCACCACCGCTCCTCCACCACCCACCACCACCGCTCTTCCTCTTACTTACGTTCACTCATTAGTCCTACTCGTCGTTCTCAGTCTGTTCGTTCCTCAGACACTTCCTCTTCAACACTTTCCCAGTCATCTCTGTATATGGGTTTCTGGAAGGTAAAGTTTCTGAGACCACCATCTTTATTTACAGTGACGAGGGCGGGAGATTCAGAGGCGTGAGAGAGAGAGAGAAAGAGAGAGAGAGAGAGAGAGGGATAGACTAGGAGAGAGAGAGAGAGAGAGAGAGAGAGGGATAGACTAGGAGAGAGAGAGAGAGAGAGAGAGAGAGAGAGAGAGAGAGAGAGAGAGAGAGAGAGAGAGAGAGAGGAGGAGGCAATAAATGAATAAATATATACACCAATAATTATACAGTGAATGAAGTACTGTACCGGTATATACAGTAATTTTGGGTGTCCCCTCGGTTGTACAAATATAAGTATATGTAATTACTTAAGTACATAAGCATAAATAAATTCATGTACATATAGTTCTGCATGGCTATTATTATTATTATTTTTATTATTATTATTATTATTATTATTATTATTATTATTATTAATATTATTATTATTGTTAATCTATTTATCTTGTATATTCTTCTATCATTCTGGTACTTAAGTAGAATATAAGTGTAAAGTGTAGTGAGGGAAATTTTTAGCCTACGTAAATAAAGAGGAAATTCTCATGTTGGTGAATTGGAAGGTCCAAATTTTGCCACGAAACAGATAATAACTAATAAAAGATCTGTTTCATGACCTTCCAAATTAACAATAAGAAAAATCTCCCCGTTTATGTAAATGCATGTTGTAATATTATGTATTGGTGGTTTGAGTAGATGTGTAGTTTTATTTATATATCTGGGTATTAACTTGAAGAACTTAGTAATGATTTCTTCAAACTATATCACCAAACAGTAACCTTAATGATATACTGAAGGAGTCTGTTTGTTTCCTACTAAACTTTGGAGAAATTAATTACCATAAAAATATACTGAATGAGCCTAATAATATTCTGAATGAGTCTGTTTGTTTCCTACTACACTTTGGAGGAATCAATGAGTCTTTCAAGTTGAACTCAAGATATTCAATAAATTACACTTATAATAACAATAGGTATATACAGGAAATTGTAAATATTTTTTGTTTGTAATAATATTTATTAACATGTTATAAGCTACCTGATTATTTTAACACCATGGAATTTTTGTAGTAATAATTATAATTATGTAGATTTGGCTGTGTGATTTTTGTACAATAAATGTTTCTAATGAACACAATATTTTTTTATTATTAATTTATTATTATTATATTTTTTTATTATTACGGTATTTATTATTATTATTATTATCTAATATTATAAGGTATTATTATTATTGATATTGTTAATTTTATTTTATTTTTTTATTTATTATTTAGTATTATTTTTATTTTATTTTATTTTTTGTTTTATTTACTTTTTTTTTTTTTTAGTGCACACCTCTTCAGTCATATTAATTTAGTGCACACATCTTTACTCTTTATATTGGAGACTTTTGGGGGGGTCAGTCAGTTGGTTGCATGGTTTGTCGTTGTTTTGGTTGGTTGTTTTGGTTAGTCATTCTATTGGTTGGTTGGTTGGTCAGTTAGTTGTATATGTGGTCAGTTGGTTGATTGATTACTTGGCTGATTGATTGAATAGTTGATTGATTCTGATTGAAATAGTCTAGCAGGGAAAGTGTAAGGGTGTAACAGTAAAGTAACAGGTGTAACAGGGAAATAACAGGTGTAACAGTGAAGTAACAGGTGTAACGGTGAAGTGTAAAGGTGTAACAGGGAAGTAACAGGTGTAACAGGGAAGTAACAGGTGTAACAGGGAAGTAACAGGTGTAACAGTGAAGTGTAAAGGTGTATTGTGATACTCTAATAGACATTTACAACATAACACATTTTCTCCAATAACAGTAATGATTTAACTGATGAATTAATTACATATTATTCACCACTACTCGTCTAATAATATAATCTGTTTCTTGGTACACTTTAGAGGAATAATTTTAGTGTCCCAGATCGATAACAACAAATTAATTTAATCTGAGAGTACCATATATATTTGGTACATCAGAGTGCTTGTGATTCCTCCAATGCATGCCAAGAAACACCACCAGAGTAACAAAAAATAATGGTGGTCTGTTGCTTGGATTAGTTTGGAGGAATCAGTTGCTCCAGATTTACCAACACTGGAGAGACGATCACTGTTGGTCTAATTGGAGAAGTTCTGCTGATTCCTCCAAACTCTATCAAGCAACAGTAATATCCTATACAAGTAGGCCTATATAGGGGTGGAGGGGTTGGGGGGGGATCTGTTTCATAGCACATTTTTTCGAGCAATCAAAAACTTTCCATTGTGACCACAAGAGAATACATTATTATCTCGTTATAATGTCCTTCCTTCCTTACTTCCTTCCTTCATTTCATTCCTTCCTTCATTTCCTTCCTTCTTTCATTTCCTTCCTTCCTTCCTTCATTTCCTTCCTTCCTTCATTTCCTTCATTTCCTTCCTTCCTTCATTTCCTTCCTTCCTTCATTTCCTTCCTTTCTTAATTTCCTTCCTTTCTTCATTTCCTTCCTTCCTTCATTTCCTTCCTTCCTTCATTTCCTTCCTTCCTTCCTTCATTTCCTTCCTTCCTTCATTTCATTCCTTCCTTCATTTCCTTCCTTCCTTCATTTCCTTCCTTTCTTCATTTCCTTCCTTTCTTCATTTCCTTCCTTCATTCATTTCCTTCCTTCCTTCATTCATTTCCTTCCTTCCTTCATTCATTTCCTTCCTTCCTTCCTTTCTTTGTCCATACACACAGTTGGACCATCACCATCATCATTATTATAACACTAACTAATGACCAACCCGTGTGTGTTCAAGGCTGTATGGTCTGCATGAGTATCCAGTCTCTGAAGAAGGCCACCTCGGAGTACACGGCGGGGACGAATGAGTTTGTACACCCATCACCCCACGACGCCACACCATGTAGCACTCCAGAACACACCAGAGGATTGCCTTGGTCACCAACACATGCCCCTGCACCAGCCAACCCTTGACCAGCACATACCATACCATTCTGTATTGCTGCTGCACCATATACAACCTCACAGGCACTTTGTGAGGTTATCTTCACTTCCAACTGCAATACATGAGACACACACAAGGTTAGCTATTATTTATTTACTATTTATATTTAGTATTTATTTATTACTATTGAATTCTAATACCAAACACAGAAATAATTTTTTCTTAGGGAATATTTGGCACGAAGGTAAGTAAGTACAGTACTGTTTGTTCTTTCCTTCCTCACTTCTACAGTCCCCACTTTCTTTCCTCTCTCACACTGTCCCCCCTTTCCTTCCTCTCTCACACTGTCCCCCCTTTCTTTCCTCTCTCACACTGTCCCCCCTTTCTTTCCTCCCTCTCACACTGTCCCCCCTTTCTTTCCTCCCTCTCACACTGTCCCCCCTTTCTTTCCTCCCTCACACTGTCCCCCCTTTCTTTCCTCTCTCACACTGTCCCCCCTTTCCTTCCATTTCCTCTCCCCCCTTTCCTTCCTTTTCCTCTCCCCCTTTTCCTCTCCCCCCTTTCCTTCTATTTCATCTGCCTCCTCTTTGACTCCTCCTTATGTCCCCCTTCATTCAACACTCACCTTTTGTAGTATATCATGAACCCCCCCTGACTCAGTAACTGCTCCCCAGCCAACAATGGTACAAGGAACATCTGGCTCCAATACCTCACCCTCAAGTGGCAGACCCAAAGTTTCCACCTTCCCTTCCTCCATCACTAAAGGTTGACTCAGCTGTGGGGTGTGTATAGGGTAGAAAGTATTAGTGATTTATTAATTAATGCTGAAGAAAACAAAATACTGAAACACACACACACACACACATTATACACACACACACACACACACACATTATACACACACACACACACATTATACACACACACACACACATTATACAAACACACACACACATTATACAAACACACACTCACTCTCACTCTCTCTATCTCTCACTCTCTCTCTTTCTCTCTCTCACACACACACACACACACACACACACACAAACACACACACCTTAAGTAGAGCGAGGTCATTAGCCTTGGTAATGGCGTTGTATCCTTCGTGTATAATAATGTGTTCCACTGACCCAACCTGACCTGTGGCATCTTGGAGGTCATTCATGCCCACCATCACCCTCACTTCCTCAGCCGATAATCTGTTGGAGTCAGGTTAGGTTACGATAGGTCAAAGTGAAGGCAGGTCAAATTAAAGTAGAGTTGTGTTGCGTTAGCGTAGGTTAGTTTGTGTTTTAAAATAGGTTAGGTTTATTATTATTATTATTATTACCGGTGTTATTATTATTATTATAATTATTGTTGTTATTATTATTGTTGTTGTTGTTGTTGTTGTATTACATGTATTAATATTATCAATGCTTTTTGAAGATAAATCATACATAGTCCTCATAACAATTATATACATTATAATGATGAACCGTACACACACACACACACACACACACACAAACACACAC
>JAWZYT010004782.1:0-12500 GCA_034508575.1 Petrolisthes manimaculis
CCCATTAATCCGGGTATAAATACTTGATGTACGACGCTCGGGGAAACAAAAATAAAAATAAAATAAATAAAAATAATAAAAAAAGAACAAAAATAAAAATTATAACTTGTCTCATACGCTCGAGAGAAAAAATAATAAATAATAATAATAATTTTGTACTGCAAAATATAACTTCTCTCTCACACACCGTAGTTAAGTATTATAAAGTTATTATGATGATGTTACTAATTATAAAGAAGTGTGTGTGTGTGTGTGTGTGTGTGTGTGTGTGTGTGTGTGTGTGTGTGTGTGTTTGGAAGCCTATATTTACTTAATGCCGAAAACATTAGTGTAACAAAAAAAAATAGTTGATTGATTATTTCTCACACCAGCAACAACATTTTTCACAACCATCATGTCAACGCAAAAGAAACTACTTAACAAAATACTATACATCAGTGAAAGAAATCCTTATAACATCTCACACTAACCACATAATTATTCAACACAAAACTCTAATGTACCACAAGAAATAATAGGTGCACTTAATATTCAATACAATATTGAAAAATATAAGTTCTCAAAACATCTCACACCAATCAAGACATAATTAGATTAAAAAAAAAAAATAATAATAATAATAATAATAATAAAAAAAAAAAATATATGAAAATAATAATAATAACAAAAACTCGCAATGATGCAATTTCCGGGTCATGAATTGCCAATATAACGCTGCCAAACCAAGAATGACAAAATATAACTAACTCCTTTATATAAAAAAAATAAAAATAAAATAACCTGGAGGCCACATCATTTTCACACAAACCAAACCACTTTTGTATTATATATAGATATATACTTATGACACATTAAAAGAGTCCAAGGTCCTCCAAATTATACAAGAAAACAGAATCAGATGAATAAAATAAAGGTGTCTTGTTGTTTGTAATAGTTTGGAGGGACTTATTCACTACATCTATACTACTATCCACCTCCTATTAATGGAATGGATAGTACAGTGTTGATGATAGTTATTAATCTGGAGCAACCGATTCCCCTAAAAACTATATTCCAAGCAACAGGCCACCATTATTTTATTTTGTTTTCATTATTATCAATATTTTTAATCTGTTTCTGTTTCCTGGCATACTTTGGAGGAAAATAAAAGTTCTCTAGTGTACCAAAAAAAAAAAAAAAGTATAATAATAATAATAAGGGGTAATTATTTTGTTGGTGAAATTGGAAGGACCCTGATTCCTCCAAACCTATGCCACAAAACAGATCCCCCAATTATTAAAGTAACATAAAAGGTCGTACGGTGAGTTTCCTGGCATAGTTTGGAGGAATCAGAGGCCTTCCAATTCACCAATAAGAGAATAATACCCCCCCCCTTTAATCCGACAACCAACCAACCAACCAACCAACTAACCAACAGTAGATGCACAAAAAAAAAAAATAATAATAATAATAATAAAAAAAAAATATCCATGTCTCATCTCCTCGGCTTCTATATAATTTCTGGTAATAAAGATGAACGTTATTGAGGCCCTGATAATGAGGATATCTTTGAGGGCGAGGTTAATGTATGTTTTTACACCCCGTAACTAGTTAGGGCCAAAATTACTCCATCTCCGTGTACGTACAGTCGGCCTCAGGAATTCGTATACACCACTGTCACATCCAAGGGTTTTGTACCAACTCCAAAACTTGAGTGCATTTATTTCCTAACGCCAAAATTTAATCGTGAAGATGTGTGTGTGTGTGTGTGTGTTGTGTGTGTGTATATATATATATATATATATATGTGTGTGTGTGTGTGTGTGTGTGTTGTGTGTGTGTATATATATGAGTGTGTGTGTGTGTGTTGTGTGTGTGTATATAATATGAGTGTGTGTGTGTGTATATATATGAGAGTGTGTGTGTGTGTGTGTGTGTGTGTAGCCTTTAAAAATGTACATTGCACAGATTGTAGCAGAAATACGTGTAGGTTTATACCGGTACATTAGGAGGCAAGATTTTATACACACTTGATACATACATACACAATTGTGTATATATATAGAGCAGAGTACAGCTTATAGATCTTTATATTATTATTATTATTATTATTATTATTCTTTTTTACCATCTTATATTTTTTTTTTTTCAGTGAAGGGGAAGAAGGTTGTGACTACGACTGTTACTACAACATTGTATCTCCTTATTCAATTATATCGAACACAACTTGCAGTGAAAAAAAAACTTGCTTATTACGGAGAGATAAAGAGAGAGAGAGAGAGAGAGAGAGAGAGAGAGAGAGAGAGAGAGAGAGAGAGAGAGAGAGAGAGAGAGAGAGAGAGAGAGAGAGAGAGAGAGAGAGAGAGAGAGAGAGGAGAGAGAGAGAGAGAGAGAGAGAGAGAATGGATGAGGCAATAGTGTGAAACATGGTATAAAAAAACAAGTAGACAGTGAATGTTGTATGGTATGGTATGGTGTGGTGTGGTGTGGTGTGGTGTAGTGTAGTGTAGTGTGGTGTAGTGTAGTGAGGAAGGAAGGAAGGAAGCAACACCACTTCCCTCCTCCCCACTACCATTTGTCGTGTCAAGTGTGTGTGTGTGTGTGTGTGTGTGTGTGTGTGGTATGTGTGTGTGTGTGTGTGTGTGTGTGTGTGTGTGTGTGTGTGTGTGTGTGTGTGTGTGTGTGTGTGTGTGTGTGTGTGTGTTTTGTCAAGGGCCGTTTCACCCCACCAAGGGCAGCACAAACCACTTCACCCATACACCCACTGAGAGAGAACCAGCCTAGTGGGGGTCCTTATCTCCCCCACCCTTCAGCCCCGGGGGACACCATGGGACTCTATACTCTACCCCTGCTCGCCTCTCTCATACAAGAAAAAAACAAAAAAACAAAAAAAAAACAGAAAATCATAACATCCCCAGATACACACATACACACACACAGAAAAATATAACATCCTGAGATACACATACACACAGAAACTCATAACATCCCAGACACACACACACACACACAGAAAATCATAAAACTTCCTCAGCCATATTCAAGAACATCCGTGGTGTATACGATGGTGTGGTAACGGTACGAGGCTCCATAGACAAACAACAGAGCCAAAATGAGTTGTTTTGGTGGTGTTGGTGGTGGTGGTGGTAAAAGAGGTGGTGTTGGTGTTGGTGGGGGTGGTAAAGGCGGTGTTGGTTGTAGAGGTGTTGTGGTATAGGAGGTGGTGGCTGGGTTGGCTAATCTAATCGGGTGTTTGTCATGGCTACGAGGTCACATTAGCGCTAGACAAACAAGGGGGGTTGGTTCGCTGGGCTCATACTTCCTTCCTTCCTTCCTTCCTTCCTCTCACTTAAGTCTCTTCCTCTTTGCCTTTACGGCCTGCCTTCCTGAGTTACTTTTTTCCTTCCTTCCTGCTTTCCTGATTTTCCTCCTTCCTTCCCAAATACCCTTCGTTCTTTACCGATTTCCTTCTCCCTTCTTTCCTTCTTTTATGGTACTTTCTAATTCGCTGTCTTTGTGACTCTCTCCTTGGATCTTCCTCTTACTTTCCCTGTCTTTTTCCTCTCTCCCTTCCTTCTTTTCCCATTCATTCTTCACTGTTCCTATTTGCTTTCTATTTCCTTCCTACTTGCTGTCTCGCCTCTCTCTCACCTTTTTCTGGCGTTATATGACGTTCTGTTGCGGCGCCTAATATCAGTCAATCAATCAATCAATCCTTCAACTACACTGCCTAACACATAGCACTGAATATCTCTCTATCACCATACTCCTATCACCACACCTACTTCACATCACTACATATTTATCATCACGTATACCTCTATCACCACACCTTCTTCGTCAAACACTTCATATCACCACACCTGTCACCACACCACAGGCCTATCACCAACCTCTGTCATCACGCTTCTAGCACCAGACAGACACCTATCACCATACCTCTATCACCAAAATGGGACGGGGAGGGATAGGAAGGAGGAGGGGTGAGAGGGGAGACAGAGGAAAGGGGAAGGAGGAAAGGGGAAGGAGGAAAGGGGGACAGAGGAACAGGTGACAGAGAGAGGTGTGAGTGGGGAACAAAGGATCATTGTTTTACTCTCGCTCTCTCTCTCTCTCTCTCACTCTCTCTCTCTCTCTCTCTCTCTGACTCAAACATATGCATTAATCTCTTCTCTCATGCCCTCTCTTTTCACTTTTTGTCATCCGCTTAAGACTTGTCCAAAAAAACTCCTCCCCTCCCTCCTTCTTCCACCCTCAATCTTTCCCTCTAGCTTTCCACCTTTCTCTTCCTTCCTTCCCTGTTCAGAAATAAAACACCAGCTGATTACAATCCTTAGTCTCGCCTCGGTTCGTATTCCGACTGACTCTTACCGCTGTGGTACTTAATCTTCCATAATTTGTTGGTGGAGGGAGGGAGGGGGGATGTGAGTGGGGGGAAGGAGAAGTGAGGGGAGAGGGAGGGGCAGGAGTGAGTGGTGGTGGGAGTGAGGGAGTGTTAGTGGAGTGAGGGGATGGAGGGAGGGAGAGTAGGTGTGAGTTGAGAGGGAGGGGCAGGAGTGAGTGGGGGGTGGGAGTGAGGGAGTGTTAGGGGAGAGGGAGTGTTAGGGGAGAGGGAGGGGAAGGGGAAGAAGTGGTAGTGGGAGTGAGTGGTGGAGAAAGGGAGGGGAAGTTGTGAGTGGAGGGGGGGGGCAGTACTCAGGTATGTTCTGTAGCCCAGGTGTGTTTTATTACTAAGATGGAGTGCCACATTCACAACACCTGTAATTGCCAAGGGGGTGTCGATGCTGTTGTGCCTTAAGGTGGTAATTCTTTTTTGGAGTACCTTGATTCCTCCAAAGTATGCTATAGGAAACAGGACCACATGAACAAAAGTAATTGTGTTCTGTTGCTTGGAATAGACTGGAGGATTCATCAGTTGCTCCAGCATTACCAACACAAACTTTCCCCCTTAAGACCAGAGTTGATGATTAAAGTATGCCATTGCTACCCTCCAATTTTGTACACATACATTTCTGGTCGTTGGTGAAAGTGGGCAATTTTGTTCCACTTTTAAAATTTATGGATATAGATATATTTGTTGCTAAGAAGTGTATATTTTTGTTCCCCTTCTAAAATTTAAGGGTATGGATATATTTGTTGCTGAAAGTGTATATTTTTGTTCCACTTCTAAAATCTAAGGGAATTTATAATGGTATAAGATTAAATTATTTCATTTCTATGTGTTTTGTTACGGGGTCGTTTACTTTGCAGGTAAATATATCGCTAAATTTTAGAAAGCTTTAATTATTAACTATTTTTGTTGTAATTATGAGTCTATTCATTTACGTATTCACTTCTCTATCCATCCATTATACTACTTACCGTAACAAATTTTTCTCTATTATTGTGAGTGACGTGACAAAAAAAAAACGAAATACCAAAAATATATATACATAACACGATCAAGTACATACATACATACATCATTTAGTTCTCTCAAATTTCCCACACAACAAGAAGACGAAACACAACAACTTCTACCCAGTACTGTACCAAAAAAAATATAAACAAAGACTCCACCACCACCACCACTACCACCTCTTCCTCCTCCTCCTCCTCCTCCTCCTCCACCTCCACCACTACCACCACCACCACCACTACCACCACCTCCTTCTCCTCCTCCTCCTCAGGCTCCCCTTCCTTCCCACCACTGTTTGTCAGACGTAACTGCGATGGGAATGAAAGAGAACGGGCATGATGACAGACGCACTGGGGACTTAGGTAAAATTATAAGGGAGGTGGAAGAAAAAGGTGAGGGAAGGAAGGGAGGAAGGAATTGAGTGGTGGGGGGAGGAGGGGGGAGGGGGGGGGAGACTTTAGGAATTATTGAGAGCCACTAGGATTCAGTAAGCCACATCTGGGGAGTGTTGGTAGGCACGCAAGTTTTATATATATATACACACACACACACACACATACATTGTACATTCTTTGATGCATTATTATTATTATTATTATTATTATTATTATTATCCTCATCCCTCATTCCCTGACACTATACACTAATGATAATACGACTTTGTAACACGAGACCTGGGTGGCGTGGTGATACTTTAGACTTCCTTCCCTTTAATGTTTATTGTGTGACGGAGGCTTCATGTTGACTGGCGAATATTTCAGACTCTTAATATGGCCTTCATTCTCTTTCTTGACACTTGATTCCCAGAGGTTTCATTCATTCCTGCAGTGTTAAAATTGTCTGTCTCACTTTTTTGTATGGCTGTTTTACCTTTATGTCTAATTACTGTACTGTGTGTCTCTTATGTTTTGTTTTGTTTTTAATCTGAACAACATGTCTGTCTGATTTATATATTTGTCCTTTTATTCTGAATATGTCTATCTGATTTGTGTATCTATCTATCAATCTGTCTGTTTGTATGCTTGTCTGTCTGTCTGCCAGTTTGTCTTTGCCTGCCTGTCTGTCTGTCTGCCTGTTTGTCTTTGCCTGTCTGTCTACCTGCTTTTTACGTCTGTTTATTACTGTCTGTCTGCCTGTTTGTCCTTGCTTACATGTCTTTGTCTGTCAGTCTGTTTGTCCTTGCTTCCTTGCCTGTCTATCTGTCTGTCTGTCTATTTTTCCTTACTTGTCTGTCTGTATATCTGTCTGTCTATCTGCCTGTTTGTCCTTGCTTGCCTGCCTGTCTGTCTGTCTGTCTATTTGTCTCCCAGCCCGAGCCCATTGTTCAGACCAACACAATCCCCACCATAATAAGACAGGACCACAACATGTCAGGGTCCGGCATTGTTTACACTCGACCTGACAAGATTCAATTAGAGGCTAAACCGTGTGAACATTTTTTTACTCGAGGGAGGTTAGCCACATTTGTTACGACGGTGTATGTGTTTTCCTTCTTTTTCCTCCACGCTGCGGTTTATTCTTTCTCTGAGTGTGAATGATTTTTATTATTATTATTATTATTATTATTATATCTATTTGAAAATGTCCCCTTTGTCTTGTTCTATTACGGAGTTTTAGTTATATATTCCGAGGGTTAGTTCTGTATTTCAACACTCGTTAGTTAATTAAAGTGACACCATGATTGACAGTTTATTGATGTTTGGTATAAAATTTAAGTGACCATTTTAAGTTTCTCATGAAGTTCCTTGACATTTACCTTTTCTCTGACATTTATGGCTTCCGATTTAATTCTTTAATAAAGTTTACGTAACGGCACACCAGCATACGGTCACAACCCACCCATTTTCACCCTCGTTCTTCTTAATTAAGGGGGTCTATAGAATCTGACGACCCCTTTAAGAACCCTGAGATCGTGTTGAAAAATTGGAGGCTTCAGATTCCTCCTGACCATGCCACGAAACAACCTCCTTCCCTATAGATGTGTGTGTGTGTGTGTTTCGTGGCAATATTTGAAGGACTCGTTTACCTCCAATTTTCTAACTACATGACATGCAGGGACCATTACGACACCACCAAATGTTCACCCTTCTCTCTCACACAGATGGTTCCGGCAGCCACCTCAACCTCTTCAGCAACAAGCAACCCCCCAAGAAGAAACGCAAGAGTCGCACCGCCTTCACCAACCACCAGATCTTTGAGTTGGAGAAGCGGTTCCTCTACCAAAAGTACCTCTCTCCAGCGGACAGGGACGAGGTGGCACAGACTCTTGGACTTAGTAATGCTCAGGTGAGATGCTTAACGAGGCTCAGGTGAGATGCTTAACGAGGCTCAGGTGAGATGCTTAATTAATGAGGCTCAGGTGAGATGCTTAATGAGGCTCAGGTGAGATGCTTAATGAGGGTCAGGTGAGATGCTTAATGATTATCAGATGGGATGTCCGGTAAGGTAAGTACTATCTTATGTAAGGCAAACAGGTATTTACACACACACACACACACACACACACACACACACACACACACACACCAACACTCTTCAATAACATTCAGCCAAGGCATCATTACTCTGTGCACTTTCCTGTACAACAAGAACGATGATACTTCGGGTAATGTGTGTGTGTGTGTGTGTGTGTGTGTGTGTGTGTGTGTGTGTGTGTGTAAAGTATACGCACGTGTATTAGTCCATGAGAGTATGTGTGTGTGTGTATGTAACGTGTATGTGTGTATGCAACGTGTACGTGTGCGTGTGTGCGTGTGTACCTGCATGAACAAAAAGAGCTCGTTTATATGTGCGTGCGCGTAAAGCAGGTATGTGTACAGTCGACCTCAGAAATGCGTACACAGAGTATTGGTTAAAAAGGGGTATATATTCTACACATACTGTAATTATTGTTCCGTTGACTGATTCAAGTATTAGCCAAATAACATTACCAGAAGTGTTTTGTGTTAGAAAATTAATGCAAAAACATTTATATATAGTTGTTAGAAAACTCTTGATGTCACAGTGGTGTATACGAATTCCTGATGCCGACTGTACATGTGCGGATGACTGTGTGTGTGTGTGTTTGTGTGTATACAGTAGGTGTGTGTGTGTGGGGGGGGGGGGGCTACTGTTCCCATCCATCATATTTAAGGAGTGACGAAGGGTGGAGGTACAATCGTGACAGCTAAAACAGACCTGTCAGTAGTGATGGTGATGGTGGTGGTGGTGGTGGTGGTGGTGGTGATGATAGTGTAGTGGTGGCGATGATGGTGATAGAGTAGTGGGGTGGTATGGTGGAAGAGAAGAGAGGAGGGGACGGGAAGAGAATAGGAAGAGAAAAAGAGAGGAAGAGGAGAGGAGAGGAGAGAAGACATGAAGAGAAAAAAAGAGGAGAGGAGAGGAGAGGATGGGAAGGGAATGGAATAAGAGAGGGAAGAGGAAGTAAGAAAAGAATTGCATGTAGTCAGTGGAAAGGACAGGGTATAGACCAGTTGACATGCACGCCACCACACCGACCACCCAACCACCACACCGACCACCCAACCAACTATCCGACCAACTGACACACCGACAGACATATTACCGACCACCCAACCAACTAGACGACACACCGACAGACACGCAAACACACACACAGACCAACTGACTGACACACCGACAGACAGACACACACACAGACCAACCGACCGAAGCACCGACACACACACACACACACACACACACACACACAGACGGCCACGTTGGGTGTCCTTGCATGACCCTAATGACAACCCGGGAACTCTGGTTAACTCAGCTCCAGAGGCGAACACACACATACACACACACACACACACACACACACACACACACACACACACACACACACACACACACACACACACACACACACACACACACACACACACACACACACACACACATTTCACTAGCACATGCATCTTCCCTCAAACACCACTTTTATTTGCCCATGTAGGTTTCGCTGACACACCTACCTCAAAAAAAAAAAAAAAAAAAAAAAAAAAAAGCACACACAAATAAAAAATATCGCATCTTTGCACCCACATTTCACTTATACATAAATATCTTCACTCTCAAACTAAGTAAGTACCATTCTATTGTATTTTCTTACCCACTCAACATCCACACATTATTATACCACCATTCTTATGCATACCACACTCACATACTCATGCACACTGCACTCACTCACACACGATACTTTTTCACTCACGCACACTGCACTGCACTTACACAACATACCCTCACGCACACCACACTTACTTACCATACATTTTCGCACACACACACACACACACACACACCATACATACTCACACACACACACACCTCACCCACACACGCTGCACATACTTATAACATACACTTACACACACACTACAATCACACAGACCTACAATCATTTTCGCCTGCCCCACTCACTCACTCACTCACTCACTCACTCACTCTATCTCCTTTTTTTACGCAATACGGTCAAGTACTCAATTCCTCAGAGGACCCAAACACAACCACGCCCCTCAGTTGCCCTCAGTTGTATCATAAGGGGAGAGTTATCTTTTGGAGTGCCTTGATTCCTCCAAAGTATGCTAGGAAACACGACCAGAAGAGCAAAAATAATGGTGTTCGGTTGCTTGGAATAGTTTGGAGGATTTAGTTGCTCCAGAATGACCAACACAAAACTTCCCCCTTAATCAATTTTAAGGACAAAGTATTACACTGTTGGTACATCTGGAGTGACTGATTCCTCCAAACTCCTCGAAAACTGTTTCTTCTACAACTCCTCCAAACTATATATGCCAAGAAACAGACCACCATTATTTTTGTTAACCTATGGTCCTGTTTTCTGGTATGCTCTGGAGGAATCTAGTTGCTCTAATATAGTAAAAGTGTACTATCTCTACCCCTCCATCTTTCCCCATGATGACGGAGGACTTATTAGGCTCCTTCAAACTGAGCAACGTGTCTCTAGGCATCTCGAACGCAATTTGGCATGATATATATTTTTTAAGCCACTTCTCGAATAAGGAATCCGTTCTTTAGTCTATAGTTTATGGAAGAATCAGCAGCCCAACAGTTCATCACAGGACAAACTACACTGTACACTCGTAATTAATATCACGTCGTTCTGTTTCAGGGTCATTATTTGCCCTTTTATATGACATCACCACACCCACCCATTAGCCCTTTGATAATGAAGACGTCACCATTCATTAGCCCTTTGACACACCCACTCACTTGCCCTTTGATAATTAAGACAACACACCCACTCATTAGCCTTTTGATACGACTTCACCACACACCACACACCCACCACCACCACCACCACCTTCAAAAACAATATAACGTGACAGTGATTGATGCTTGCGTGCCCTTCTACTCAAATTCATCCATCCATCCATCCATCCATCAGTATAGTCCTTGCAAATAGCACTGTCATCGGCCCTATACGTAGAACGCCAGCCAAGTAATTGTACCCCTCCCTGTCCGTTGGTGTATGGTCGGTCCTCTCTCAAGCTATCATCATTCCAGTCACACGCACCGTCGACAACTCACACACATACATGCACACCAAATACACACACTCCCTCTTCCACCTCCACCTCCTCTTTGCAGTCCCTCACACACATACATGCACACCACACACATACATGCACACCACACACATACATGCACACCATACACACACACACACACACACCTCCTCCTTCTTCACTATACCAGCTGACATTCGTACACTGTTACACCACACATAGGTTTTCTTGATATAGTGGCTGGCTGTCTGTCACGATTTGCAGACAGAGCGTGAAAACTAAAGTGTACAGTTTTGTGTGTGTGTGTGTGTGTGTTATTTTTTCCTATTATTTATAGTTGTTGAAAGTCCATCAATTTCCTTCTAGTGGATTTATTACATGGTGGGAAATTAATATGAGTAAATTTATGTAAACAATTTTAGCTCTCATATTTTTGTAGTCCACGCCCAGTAAGTATAAAAGAAAACGAAAGGAAGAAAACTGTAATGGAAGCTAAACATAACTATATTAAGATAATGTAATACAGTACGAATGTATCTAAGCTTAGGAGGGTAAAATACTTGTTAAATGTAAACATAATTATAAGACTGTATAATAAACTTTTTTCACCCCTCAAAAAAAATATAAAAAAATAAAAATGGTAATACCCAATTGAGGATAAATCCCATCCCAGGTTAAGAATTACTGAATTTCTATTATATTGTAAATAGATTTTACTTAGATAGATTGTCCATCAGTGCTTCACTATTTTTTCCTCCCAACACCTCAGTATACTTTTTCTACCAACACCTCACTATATTTTATCTATCAACACCTCATAATTTCCCCCCGCCAATACATAACTAACACTTTTTCCCGCCAACAGGTGATCACGTGGTTCCAGAACAGACGCGCCAAACTCAAGCGTGACATGGAGGAACTGAAGAAGGACGTCACCTCCCACAAGCTGCTCAGTGATCACTCGGCCTTCATCAAGACCATGACACAGATGGGCCTCCTCAAGCACAAACCGGGCGAGGCTTTCGACCTTAAGAAACTCACGGGATAACCTGCAGGGCCTTGTCATCCACCTCCACCTCCACCACCACCACCACCTCCTCTCCTCCTCCTTCTGCTCCTCCTCATCCATCACCACCAAAATATAACTAACTGTATAAAATGCTGTTTCTACCGACGTTCTTTTTACATGTGTCCAAATGTTTTTATCCATCACCACACAACGACCACAAATATTTACATTAAATACTGCATAAATGTTGATTCTACCAACGACGTTCTTTTTACAGTGTCCAAACGTTTTTATAACAAAACATATCTTTACTGACCTCCAATGACGTTCTCTTAACTGTGTTCAAACGTTCTTCATTTCAAGGATTATTTTATGACCCACAATCCGTTCTACTGATATACATGTATTTTGTTCACAATATTTTTTTTCACGAAAACCGTAGCCTTTTTATAGGTTCATCTGACGTTACGTTATGTAAGTACCGAAACATTATTATCAATACATGAATGTCTATATATTTTGATAGTACTTGAAAGGGGGTCATCTGTTGTGGACAAAGTTTAGGGCTACTGATTCCCCCCAA
>JAWZYT010004782.1:17500-45240 GCA_034508575.1 Petrolisthes manimaculis
CATAAAGTGAATGGAACAAATTCCCGGGACCTAACTGGATGTGGTAACACTGCGAGGCCCAACCCAAGAACGGAGTACTTCTCTACTAATACCCCCTAAGATTATAATAACCATCTCAAATACATAAATGCCTAGAAATTTTATAGGTTACCCTTAAAATTTAGAGTTTTCAGTAAAGGTTTTGTCGAAGAAAACGATACATAAGGGAGTAACTATAATAAGATTACAAATTTTGTTCGTTGTTGTTTTATGGTATCTTTGAAATAGCAAAAATATAATAACTATTCAAAAGATATATATATAATTGAATCTATATATTTTTGTTTTGAACAGCTTACTTATCTCCATTAATTAGTCACTGACATTATCCTGTACAATATAGTATATACTATATATATATATATATATATATATATATATATATATATATATATATATATATATATATATTACCGAGAAACTACACGAATTAATTTATAAATTGTTATTTTATTTACTACTTTGATTGTTAGTTTGGATTTTTAATGAAGTCAGGAGCAGATACATATACATAGTAAAAGTTGTCATGGGTGTTGTAGAGTTTATTTTTTTACTTGTATAGATATTTTATTAATGTCCATATACAATTTAATTGTTGTCATGTACTGTACACAAATATTCATTAATTGTTTATATGGAATTTTCATCGTAGCTATTATTATTATTATTATTATTATTATTGACTTCTATATTTCTCATCTAATAAAAAACAATTCTTATGATCACATGCACAATACCGTGAATGATTAACGATATTCCATACAAGACAATTAATAACTATACATGAAACCCCATCTGTTAGGACTTGGATGGTGAGGGAAGGATTACTGTCAACGGTAATGTAGTTTGTGTATCAGTTAATAAAGGGACTCTGTGATGTTGTCGGAAAATTGTGGAGATAAATGGAGTCCTTCAAATATTGCCACGAAACACCATCTATATGGAATGGGTTTGTTTCGTAGCATGGTCAGGAAGAATCAGAAGCCTCCAAATTTGTTATATTTTTTCATCACAGGGATCTTAACATGTAACATCTCCATTAAATAAAATAAATCCCTTGCATTAAAACCAGACTTCAAAATATTATTAATTTTTTCCCCTCAAGGGAGAAACATATCAGGTGTGATGAACGAGTGAGTATACATTGGTCAGAACTAGAGGGTTAAGGGGAAATTTTGTATTGGTAATTCTGGAGAAACTGAATCCTCCAAACTATTCCAAACAACAAAACACCATAATTTTAGTTCTTCTGATCCAGTTCCCTACCATACTCTGGAGGAATCAAGGCACTCCAATGTACCAAAAACCAATTACCACCTTAAGTGCATAGGTGAAAAGCAGATTACATGAAGGTGTAATATCACCCACAAGTTCATATGGTATAACAAGATAAGCTGGTCCAGTCCAGCTGTTTTCCACTGAAGTATTGAGAAAATCTTATTTTTTATTAAATACGTGTTTTGTTACAGCATTTGGATTGCATAAATATTCAGATGGAAACTTCAAAAGTAGTACAGAAGCCACATGAGATTTGCTGTCAGGGAGTCATTTAGTAAACCATTTAATTCTGGTTTTGGCTTTACATGCTGTTACATAACGCGTCATAACAATGTTTATTCAAATGGATTATAGTCACAAAACATGGCCCCACCAGCGGTCTGTTCTATAAAGTCAAGATAGTTGTTTACTCTGGTGTACACTCCTGGCATGTTTGGCCTTGCACACCCTTCACCAAAGGAGGTCACCCCCACCAAGACATATCGGCCATCCTGCGTCACAGTCAAGGGTCCCCCGGAGTCTCCGTCACAGGCGTCAAGTCCTCCTTCGTCCTCACCGGCACAAATCATGTTCTCGGTGATGTCAAAGCCATTGATTCTTATCCCCCTGCAGTCGGGTTCTAAGATGGTGACATTCACCTCCATCAATATAGCTGGCTGGTCCATGGCATCCTCTGAAGTTAAGCCCCATCCCGCCGCTGTGGCCGTCGCTCCCTCGTATGTGTCGTTGGAGTTACGTGGGAGGCAGACGGGTCGCACGGCCTTATTATCAAAACTTAATGATTCAGAAAGCTTCAGGAGAGCTATGTCGTTGTCTACACCAAAGAAATCATAGCTCGGATGGACAGTGATTTCCATGACGTCAAGTATCATGGTCACGCCTGGGATATCATCGGTGCTGGAATACTGGTCGTGATCTGCGATGAATACCATGACATCCGATGGCTGTTGGAGTTCAAAAGGTTCTGTCTGTTGGTAGAGGCAGTGTGCGGCTGTGACGACATACATGTTGTTGATGATGCTGCCAGAGCACTCATGAGCACTCCCTCCCTCAAACCGCAGCCCCACAATCCACGGATACTTGTGTGCTGGCATCACCTCCTCGCCGCCCACGATCCGGTCGGCATTGGCCAGCCCACACACACACACTGGCATGGGGGTCGTCGTCATCGGTGGGGGCTTGGCAGAGGTTGTTTGTGGAGATGGTGGGGGCTTGGCAGAGGTTTGTGGAGATGGTGGGGGCGTGTCGGGGGTTGGTGTATCTGAGTCAGTGGGTAGATATAAAAAAGTAAACATCAAGTGAGGAGGACAACTAACTCTTATCGCTACTGGAAGCTTAACGAAGTCAAAGAAATTAACAGTAGCGAAACGTTGTCAGTAACGTTATGTGGTGTTTCTATTATGTAAACTGTCTAAAGAACTCTACAGCTATGAATGCATATACTGACCTTCAACTCACAAGAGACTTTTGCTGACATTTCTCCACTGGCTGCTGTATCCCGCTTCAACAACAAATTACCAGAATGAGGAACAGTACATTTACTTGATAGAATGAACGAGGAACAACACCGAATGAGGAGCAGCAACGAAAAAAAAGGCGCCTACTCATACAATGTTGTTCCTTATCCCCCTCCCCCCCCACTCACAAAAACAGTAGCTCGATAGTATGCCAGGAAACAGACTATAGAATACCTCGGTATATACGGGTATGGGTTCTGTTTAGTAGAATATTTTGTGAGGAATAAGTAGACCTCCATGCAGTGCGTCGACACAAGGTTACTCCCTTAATTAATGTACTGAATAGACTACATTAGAAACGACTTTAGATTTTATTTTCTTCTCTATTTAAAAATTCCCCTAACTTATATTCCAAACGAAAACAGCAACAACTACATCAACTTTAAGTTAGAACAATGACAACAGCAAAAATGATTACTGCAAATACCATAACCACCAGCAATGAACCCCTATTCCACAAAAACACAAACAACTACAACTACAAATCTCATCACCATCAACAACAATGACGACAATACCAATAACCCTACCGTACCCTCCAACAACAAAATATCACCCTGACTCCCACTTGGGGGTCCGAGCATCTGCGCAGCTTCGGTCAACCAGACTCGGGACTGCTCGGCCAGACAGTCTGGGGAACTACAACGACTCATATATATATATATATTCACCAACACAACCATCAACTACAGTATCACTCACAACGCATCGCCACCTGCAGCACACACACACACACACACAAAGCTAAAGACAACACTATAA
This sequence comes from Petrolisthes manimaculis, assembly GCA_034508575.1. Classification (NCBI taxonomy): domain Eukaryota; kingdom Metazoa; phylum Arthropoda; class Malacostraca; order Decapoda; family Porcellanidae; genus Petrolisthes; species Petrolisthes manimaculis. Next base: position 21,097 of record JAWZYT010004782.1, read on the forward strand.
CACCTGGCGCTGCATTGTGATTCGGAATAATATTATAGCATAATAGCAACCATGGTTTAGTAGGACATACTTTCCACATTTAAAAGGCTTTCTACTGATATCTCCACACAGTGCCACAAAACAGCATGCATTCTGAGGGAGTCTTTGTATATCCTAACACAGTCTGGAGGATTTGGGAGAATTCAACATTTGGACGAACTCTTCAACAGCTGTTTGTATTGAAGTACGGGAAACGTATACTTTACGAGGGACACGTATACCATTGTGAATATAATATGGGGAGTACAGAGAAAAACACAGGGGGGAAAAACACGTAAAATAATATACGTAAACTTTAAGGTGTTGCAGCGATCCGTCACGGCCTGTATTGTGTGTGTGTGTGTGTGTGTGTGTGTGTGTGCGTGTTACAGGTTTACCCTCCCTCTTTTTCCTTTAACGCATTCCTCTCATCCTTCCCCCTACCCTTAGAATCACATCACCCTTTCCTATCTATCTTCATTCATTTCATTCCTTCTCTTTGCCTTCCTCGCCTCATCACTTCCTCTCTTCGCCTCTCCTCTCCTCATCACTTCTTTCTCCCCTCATTGTTCCCTCTCCCTCCACTTTCGCCTCATCTTTCCTTCTCTCACCATCTCCCAAGTCTTCCCAGTCATATTTCATCACTCTTTACCCAACTCTGGTCTCAATCAATCCCCCCTACCATCCCATCTCCTCATCATTCCCCATCAAACCCTCATTTCCTCGTTCGTGTGTATTGAATGTGTGTATTTGTGGGTATTGAAGATACTGATGGCAACATGACCTACTTCCTTTAAAGTAAAATTTAATCAAGAATGAAAGATGAAGGAAGGAGAAATTACAGGGTGGAACACGAGTTACTGCGGATACTTTCAAATATGTGATTCTGAGAAGAAAAAAAAAATCTATAGACATATGAATTCAAAAACTAGTTTGAGTGTGAAGAATCACATATTCTCTCATTTCTGAAAGTATCTGAAGCAACTCGTGTTACAAAGAATGCTGCTAGTGAGATAAAGCAATACATCTTCATCTTCATCTCTCTCTCTCTCTCTCTCTCTCTCTCTCTCTCTCTCTCTCTCTCTCTCTCTCTCTCTCTCTCTCTCGTTATACCTGATAGACAGCAGGCGCAGCTCTCGTGCCCACACAGTCCTGGTAGAACGGTGGTATGACAGTCCCACTGAGCCTGTTCTTTGGTCATACACTTGCCTCCCTTCCGGAAACACAAACCATTCCTCTTCGTCTTGCACCTTTTCTTCTTCTTCTTCTTCTTCCCGACACAACAGGTGCACCGGTGACCCCTACAGAATCTCGGGACAATCTTAGTTCGGCAGTTCCTCTTGGCGTTGCGTCTGGTCATGCATTGGCCGCCCTTCTTAAAACATTTGCTATTCTTCTTCGTGTTACATTGCCTCTTCAAAGTGGGTACGTATTTCTTCATCCCGGCTTGTGGGGAGAGTGGGTGTACAACAGGGGTAAAATGGGTTTGTTTTCTTTTGATAATACAGTACAGGCTCATACAACAATCTTCATTATTTTAGTCTTACTCAATGGATTTGTTTTCTTTTGATAATACAGTACAGGCTCATACAACAATTTTCATTATTATTTTAGTCTTACTCGATTTCACACGTAACCGACCTATAGATTGCTACCCTGACCTAGCCTGGATTGGGTCAGCCTCAAGGGACCTAACGTGTGAATATCAGGTAAAGATTCTAGAACTCGAAATGGGATCTCAACCTAATAATATTTTCCTTTTTCCACAATACAAGAACGTTAATTTAGCTTTGTTATTAAACCACTTCGAGATTATGAATGTCACTCTATATGTAAAGATTTTCTATTAAGCAAAATGTGATCAGTCTGCTTAACCACTAGTGTCACACATAATACACACACTAACTCTCTCTCTCTCTCTCTCTCTCTCTCTCTCTCTCTCTCTCTCTCTCTCTCTCTCTCTCTCTCTCTCTCTCCACTCACCTTTTGCACAGCAGGTGTGTTGCTTAGGACAGGTGTAAGGGAGGGACACACACCCTTTACCTCCCTCCTCCACCGCCACACATCTGCCTTCACCACGACCCTCACACGACACCTGTTGGAAATATATATAGCAATACAATACATACAGAATACAATACAATACAATACATACAGAATACAATACAATACAATACATGCAGAATAATAATAGCACACACAACCAAACATAACATTATTCTTATCACACTTATACACGTACGCACACTTGCACACACTCCTCATGTATATAGCACAACGCAAACACCAAACCAAACAAACAATAACACAAATACAGACCTACAGGAACAAAAATACACACACACACACACACACACTCACTCAATGACACACATCAATACACAATAACGCAATCAGCAAAGAAATGACATATAAACACGGTATAAGATTTTCAGAGATCAGAGATACGTATTGCTGTGTATTCTTACAAACTCCAGTCATATTATTATATTTGTGTTATCTTAGTAAGGCATATTTCATTTAGATCATCAGTTCTGTTATCGGTAAATTGGAGGTGTGCACTGATTCCTCCAGACTATGCCAGGAAACATAATATAATCAATACCGCAGTATACAGGAGAGACAGTATACAGGTTTGTGACACAGTTTGGAGGAATCAGTCTCCTCCACAGTTCACATCATGCAAGTAACCTACAGTCGGCAGCATAAGTTCGTTTCATTTCCACCTGCGTATGTATGTACGACCTATCGGGATGTTGTAGCGTAATTTGAATACGAAAATGTCATATACACTTTTCATATGGTAAATTACACGTGTTATTTGAATAGAAACTATAGTCTGTTCAAAATTTGTGTTCCACTATAGCCTCTATCTATCTAGCTATTAAATTTTCTATCTGTCTATATATCGCTATTTCTATCTATCTAACTATCTCTATTTATATATCTATCTATCGCTCTATCTATCTATCTATCTATTTCTATCTATCTAAGCATAAGAGGCCAAAAGGAACACAAGTTTTGAACAGACTATAGTTCAAAATACAACTATCTAGTCATATTACATAACATTAAATGGTACTGTACATGAGATGGACGTGAATTTATGCTGCCGGCTGTACATCAGATGACTCCTTTGAATTATCTTTCTGAAAACACGGTTTGAAATTCTAGCGAGATATACATTAAAATTGTCTAGGTTTAGTCCGAGCATAATATACGTGGACTAACACCAGACGATACATTTTATAACAAAGATCAAACTAATATGTTCCGTCGTTAATTAAAGAGTTCATCATATTTCGTAGCTACGGACATAATTATTTTCTTTATATTTTCACAGACCAGATTACTCGGAGAAAAACAAGACTAAGGAGGTTTACCTGAGGGCGTGATGCTTGTGATGTGATGAAGGTGAAGGTGAGGAAGAGGAGGAAAGCCAGTAATAACAAGTTCCTCATCTTTGATTTTTTTTCTCTCTCTCTCTCTCTCTCTCTCTCTCTCTCTCTCTCTCTCTCTCTCTCTCTCTCTCTCTCTTTCGATCAGTTTATATCTATCTCACTATAATGTATATCTGTCTATTTATATCTATTAACCTCTCTATCAATTAATCTCTGACCAAGTATACTTCTTTCTCTGTGCTACTGTTTTATACACACTGCTGTTCTGTACACATACTTAATATCCTATACACAATGCTTTTCTCTACACACTGCTCAACAATACACTCTACATTTTTTTTTTTTTTTTTTGCCAAGTTAAAACGTAATCACACTGACACTCCTTTTGACAAACCAAGCAGCGTCATACACACACTGATTTCCTACACAAAATTCTGTCCTATGCACACAGATGTCCTTTACACACTACTCTTCTATACACCTTCTATAATATATACTCTTCTATACACACATTGCTCTCCATACACTCACTATACACCTCTGCACACAACACTGTCTAGTCATGTACTCTCTATTCAGCATACACACACACTTCCCTCCCTCACACACAATGCTTAGCTCAACTCTCAACTCCCCAATACAATCTCCACTACACTACACTACACTACACTACACCAAACAACACACCCTATCAGCTGTACTCTAGAATAACAAGTATCAGCCATGCAGCCCTTCACCCAGCCACCTATAGCCACCTTCCATGGGGTCCACAGGTGTTCAACTTGATGGACGAGATGATTGCCCTGCTTCCCTTCTGCTACAGGTGTATTGTTTTTACATAAAACCATGAGACATGCTATGTATTATGTTTTGTTTATGGAACGGGTTGTTGAACTCTTCGCATCGCTGTCCGTATAATATTTGCCCTAATGTATAATAGCTTGATAAACTTAAGAATTGGTTGCTTTATACGAACTTATGTCAACACCTGTAATGACTTTCTCCTGTCCTTGGCCGGAATAACTGTAAAGCATAATATCCCCTTGAGTGTGTATAAAGTCAGAAGTCTACTTATCTTTGACGAACGATGAGGTCATAAGTACTATTTACTTAAAATGAATACACACACACACACTCGTGATCACGAGTCCACCAAGTGACCAGCAAGCAGGATGAATAACACACATCTGGTCTGGATGGAGATGTAGCCTATACAGTAGGTGACGTCGGCTGTCTAAAAAAAAAAAAAAAAAAAAAAATCTGAGCCACCCACAGCCACAACAGTTTGGGGAAAATAAAAATAATAATACAAAGTAACGTGGCCGGGGTTGGTACGGTACGAGTCGCCTCAAACCGGATCGTAAGCGACGACATTCCCCGGCCCCTCTCTTCTCTGCAAGGGGTAGTCACGGACAAAAAAAAAAAAAAAGAAAAAGTCCTGTATCGGGGGCCTTAATGAAAGTGAGCCGTGATAGTGAACCTTATAAAGTTATAAACTAACAAACATTATTACAAGCGACCAACAACAGCCATCAATATTTATTTTCCAATCATATTTCGAGACGGGAAGGTTTTGCAGGACTATTGACTCCAAGTGTAAAAAAAGAAAAAAGAAACACACACACACACACACACACACACACACACACACACACACACACACACACACACACACACACACACACACACACACACACACACACACGCACAGCCAAAAGTGGGGAGGGTATGCCGAATTGAGGATACAATACATAACCAGAAACAACAGGTCGGTGTTTCAAAGCCATTTCCTGCATCTATTTTATTCACCTTCCCCAGTGCACTGTGTGTGTGAGGGGGGGGGGGATTAGGGGAGGTTAGAGGGGGGAAAGGTGGGATGGAGAGTGTATGAGGGAGGGAAGGGGAAGGAGAGGTGGGGAAGGGGGAGGGGAATGAGAGACGGGAAAGTGGAAAGTGAGAGGGAATGGGGGAAGGGAGGGGGGGAAGGTAGGGGGTAAAGGGAGGAAAAACACAGAGGCAGGTCGGGTGTCTGGCTGTACTTCCACAATAATGACCTCTCTTTTCATATAGCCTGTGTAAGAATTGCTGTAGCCAACTGTACAGTATAGCTATTAGGTCTGTTTTAGCAAAGCAATTTACACATCGGTACTTTCCTATAAAAAACTAAGGGTGAATGATGCTCCTATCCAACACTCACTTCAATATATTCTTCTTCTATCCCCATATACATTTCATCCTTCTACTGATCTCCCCTCCCATCTCCTTTTATTCATCTTCACTCAAATTTCCCCCAACCCAATATCTCTTTCTCTCCATCAGATTCTCCTCTCAACTCATCCACTTCCTTCCATTTCAATTCCTACCTTCCATTCTCCTAAAATTCACTTTTTTACCTTTTAACCACTCCTATTACCTTCCCATCTATCTCCTCCCTCTCTTCTCTTCTCTAATCCACTCCTTCCTTTCTAACCCCTCCCATCCGCTTCTCATACCCTGTTATCTCCCCATCCCACCTCGGTTAAATCCTGTTAATTGAAAAACTTTTCCTTTAAAGTTTAGTATAATCCAGAAGCCCCCAGTTCTCTGCTCACCTCCTCTCTCGTCATATTCTCTCAAGTGGTTAGAAAGGTTGGTTGGTAAAGTTATATACCAACGAGAAGGAGGAGGAAGAGGAATACAAAGGTTGGTTGGTAAAGTTATATACCAACGAGAAGGAGGAGGAAGAGGAATACAAAGGAAAACAAAAGATATCAAACAGCAGCAGATCTACTGGTACTTATGGAAGACTCCTCTCTACCCATCAATCCCTCCAGCTTTCTCTGGCATTGAAACTGATGGAAGGCAGACCAGATTGTATGGTAAAAACTACTGTGGAATTTAGGACATGAATGAAGGAGGAGTAATGTTCTATTCTACAGTTGATCTAACACTAAATCCTAAAATAGAAACAAGAGTTAAGCGTGTATCGATCATTCTATAGTAAATAATGTGAATAGGGAGTTCTTTACTAGATATTTGTCTAAATGTTTCTTAAAAGACTTTATTGTGATACAGTTTTCTACGTTTGTCAGAAGACCGTTCCAAATGTTTGCCACTTAAATAAAAGAAGAAGTGTTTAGTTTCATTTGTACGGAACTATTTGCCTATGATTTTGTATCCATGGTTTCTTCTTGCGTTTGACTCGTCAATAATAATTTAGTTCGTGAATATTTAGATTACTGAAGCGAATAAACATTTTGAAGCCTTTGATTAGGTCACCTCATTATCTACTTTTCGTTAAGATGAATAGAGATAACTTTAATTATCTCTTCATACAGTTTATTTCTCAGTCTGGGAATTATAATTGTTATTCTATATTCTATTTCTATATTCTATTCTTATCATAAAGTTTTATATAATTCCAAGAAACAAATTACAGTCAACTAATGTGTTACCCTCGAAATTAGAACAAAATCATCAACGTTGGCAACTCAGTTTTCCCGCGTTACAGGAATAGCGGGAACCTGATGCTGTACCACTCACCACTCACTGTAAGGCCAGAGAGAGAGAGAGAGAGAGAGAGAGAGAGAGAGAGAGAGAGAGAGAGAGAGAGAGAGAGAGAGAGAGAGAGAGAGAGAGAGAGAGAGAGAGAGAGAGTATGTTTTAGTTGAGGAGTGTGTGTGTGTGTGTGTGTGTGTGTGTGTGTGTGTGTGTGTGTGTGTGTGTGTGTGTGTGATGGTTGGAGAAGAAAGGAGGAAAATGTTTGAGAGAGAGAGAGAGAGAGAGAGAGAGAGAGAGAGAGAGAGAGAGAGAGAGATTTACACACAGGCACACAATAGAAGGTGAATCAAGGGACACACACACACCCATCATTCCCTTCACCCCTGTCCCATCTATTCTCTCTCCCTTCTTAGACCCCCATCTCGCCCCATCAATCCCTTTCCCCACTCCATGCAAACCCCAACACCTTTACCCCAAACACCCCAACTCTCTATCCCCACCATCACTTCCATCCATCTATCCATCCACCCCAACCAATATCCCTATCCAATTTTCCATCCATACAATCTGTTCGCATTTCCCCCATCCACCCTATTAACTCCAATCTCTTTCCCCACCATTCACTCCCATTTTTTCCCTTCCACATTCTTTCCATTTCCCTCTTCCACTCCCCTCCCTGTTTTACCAACTCTTCCACTACCACCCTCCATCCATTCCCCCCCCCCAGGCCACTCCCTCCCATGCCATACCCCCCCCCCCCCCCCGAGTCCATTTGGTGATGACACACACACACACACACACACACACACACACACACACACACAGGGCTCCGCAGTGGCTTCCTTTGGCCGTCCTGGGCATCTGAACGGGAAGCACGTGTGTGTGTGTGTGTGTGTGTGTGTGTGTGTGTGTGTGTGTGTGTGTGTGTGTGTGTGTGTGTGTGTGTTGTAAAGAGAGAAATAGGCAGAGCAACTTTGATAAGTAAATAGATAAACAAGATAAACGGCATAAATCGACAGACAAACAACATACATAGATAGATAGCAACATATACAAACAATAACAGACAGATATATATATATATATATATATATATATATATATATATATATATAGAGAGAGAGAGAGAGAGAGAGAGAGAGAGAGAGAGAGAGAGAGAGATACACATCACTTCTATAGTACTGTACTGGACCTCCTCAGCAACCAATCAGCGTCAGCCTTTCATCTGGGCTTAGACTCTTCCTGCTTAATTGAAGCAAGGGATGAGAAGACCCACAAGACGGCCGCTTATTCCGGACCCTTCCTTCCTTCCTTCCTTCCTTCCTTTCTTCGTCTCTCTCGTCTTCTCTTTCCTCACTTTCTCTCGTCTTCTCTTTCGTATCTTCCCTTCCCTTCATTTCCTCCCTTTCTCTAGTCTTCTCTTCCCTTCTTTTATATCATCTTCTCTTTCCATCCTCGCAATCCTTTATCTCGTCTTCTTTTTCCTTCCTTCCTTTCCTTCCTTTATCTCGTCTTCTCTTTCCTTCCTTCCTTTCCTTCCTTTATCTCGTCTTCTCTTTCCTTCCTTCCTTCCTTCCTGTATCTCATCTTCTCTTTCGTATATTTTCATTCCTCTGGACTTCATCTTGTTCTTCCTGTAATCTTGTTCTGTGTTTTCCGTCCGCATTCATCTCGTCTTTCTCTCTCCTTCTTCGTGCTGTTCCTCACATTCTTTCTTGCATCACGTCTATATATTACATCTCATTTCACAAACTTTCCCCCTTCCCTTCCCTTCCTCCCCTATATATACCATACCTACCCATCCACCCACCTACTCACCTATCTACTCTTACTACACTTCACAAACCAACTTACAGGACTTCCCCTATATATACCATACCTACCCATCCACCCACCTACCCACCCATCTATCTACTTCTATTACACTTCACAAACCAACTTACAGGACTTATGCCCGTGACTGTACCTCGTGGCTGGTTGGCTGGCTGGTCTGTTGGAGTGGGGAACAGTGGAACGAAATTAGCAAAGTGAATAATTGGGAGAGTTGGACGCCTTAATTGCCAACACAGCATTTTTGCATGAAAGACGAGACCTGCGAAATTCCATCGTGGGGAAGCGAGCATACATACTGTACGACATTGTGTGTGTGTGTGTGTGTGTGTGGGTGTGTGTGGGTGAGATTGATAGGTTGTTATTTTAGACAGATAGATAGATAGATAAATAATGAGAGAGAATGACACACAAACAGATAGACAGAAATGTGGGGCTTGTAGGGGGATGAAGAATAGTCGGTGAGGTAGGTGTTAGTTTATCATTAATTAACGAGAAGTATAACTCAGCATATCGGTAGTTTTTCTCCCGCTTCGTTAAATATTGGCATTTCATCACGCCCCACGTTGATACAAGCTAATGGCACCCATTGTACCGAGTAAAAGCTGGGGATTTTACAACTGTAAAAGAAGGAAGGGAGGAATGAAAGGCCGAAGGGATGACATGTGTTTAAGTGTTGTCGTTCTATGTGCAAATTTGACCCCCCCCCCCCCCCCTGCATTACTAAAACCTACAACGTCCACGTTTCCTCATCCAAAAGGTAGATAACTGGAAACCTTTCGCCAGCAGAGCAGCTCTGGCCTACACTGGGTTGAGGATGGGAAAGAAGGCCGTGGGAAGTATGATATTTTTTTTTAAATATTGCACTGGAATGTGCATATGAAATTTTTAGATAAACAAGAGATCAAAGCAATGGGAAGGTAGTTGGAAGGGTCGGAGCAATTACCTTTTCTCAGTACACTCGTGATGCATAATTTCTGACCAGAGTGTGAGGAACAGAAAGCTTCGAATCGCCTGGTATTGTTCATTTCCCCACCCAGTATACCTACAAAAGCTGAGTTCGAATGCAGGGTATATGTGGTGCCTGCCGTTCGTCTCTGGCCAGGGATTACGTACAAATTGGATGAGAACAAACTTCCTGCTCGTTAATATTAGACAAAGGCGGAAAAGTTTACCTCGGCATGTCAGCACAGAAGCACTGATATTGAAGGCAACTGAGGGTTTCCCATCAGGAGAGAACTCTTTCCGAGGGTCAAAGCCAGAGAGGACAGAAAGTATGTCCTCTGAGGAAGATGGAGGAATAGTGCCCAAATCGTCTTCTATAGAGTTTGAGGCAAGAGTTCAGCTGTATTAGGTGAAGCAGGAGTCATTACATGTTAAGAAGTTCCGGTTTCTTTCCAGGGTGACGTTTTACAAAATTAAACTTACTATGTATATATTACTCTCCCCCAGTCACAAAACACACCAGTTCCATTATACAACAGCTATACAACAGTGTCCCGGTTTCCATAAGCGTGTGAAATTCGCTAAAAGGTGAGGCGTGTGGCGGGGTTGACTGAACTGGCTCTATAATGGGTTTCCTGTGTCTCAAGCCGCCAAGTCTCCTGATGCCCTGCTGTGGTTTGTTGTGAGGTGAGGTGTTGTGGTTTGTGTGTTGTGTTGTGTTGTGTTGTGTTGTGTTGTGGTGTGGGGTGCTGTGGTTTGTTCGTTGTGTTGTGGTTTGTGTGTTGTGTTGTGGTTTGTTTGTTGTGGTGTGGTTTGTTTGTTGTGGTGTGGTTTGTTTGTTGTGGTGTGGTTTGTTTGTTGTGGTGTGGTTTGTTTGTTGTGGTGTGGTTTGTTTGTTGTGGTGTGGTTTGTTCGTTGTGTTGTGGTTTGTGTGTTGTGTTGTGGTTTGTTGTGGTTTGTTGTGGTGTGTTTGTTGTATTGTGTTGTGCTGTGTGTGTTGTGTTGTGATGTGTGTGTTGTGGGGTGTTGTGGCAAATTCTGGTACTCTGTTGTGTTGCGTTTCGCAAGTTTGTGTCGTGTAGTTTTGTGGGTTATTGTTGTTGTTGTTAATGGTGTTGACGTTCTTTCAGATGTCTGGCCGAGCAGGCACATGTAGGTCTTTGTTGTTAGATGTTGTGGTGCTTTGTGCTGATTTGTGTGGGTTGTGGGTTTGAGCAACTGTGGGGTATTGTGCTGAGAGTTGAGGCGTGGCATATAGTGTTGTGTTGTGTACCATTATATTATATATTGTGTTGCACTGGGTCGTTCATCTATCGATCTATCAGTGCATATCTCCTCTTTAACCTCCCCCAGTCAGTATGAGTCACTCACTCCCTTTTCAGATATCATTAGGGTTGGAATCCTGGAATACGAGAGCAAGAGCAGAAGTTGTCCTCGTTCTCGGATCAGTAACACAAGCCTTAGTTAGTCTCACTGGGTATACGTATGTCTGGCTGGTTGGCTTGTCACTTGATCCTTCCTTGTCTGTAAACCATGATCCTGACAGCACAGTTTGGTATCAATCACAGGGGTTTGAGCTGGTGTGTGGTGTGGTGTGGTGTGGTGTGGTGTGGTGTGGTGTGAAGAGAGCAAAAGAGAGCGGTAGGAACAGAGCAAAAGAGAGCAGTATGAAGAGAGAGCAGAAAGATATAAAGTGTGAGGAGGAGTAAAGTGTGGGGAGGAGTAAAGTGCAGTGTTAAGTAGTGTGATGTGTGGTGAAGAAAAGAATGATATAATGTGATATGATGTGCAATGTGGAGCAGTGTGATGTGTAATGAAGTGAAGTACCCGAGAAAGCAAGTGAGAAAAAGAGTAAACCAGTGCACAAGTGAGTAAGCGAGTAAGTGAGTAACATAGGACCTGTGACAAGATCAGAGGCTATGGGGGTTGGGGGTTGTCGGGGGTGGGGGGTCCGCTAAGCCATTCCTGCTACAGTCAATTAATTCTCCTTTGTCGAGGTTTATTGAGTCCGATTCTGGCTGGCAAAGGGGAGAGAAAAGGGAGAGGTAGGATGGGAGGAAAGGAGAGAGAAAGGGGATAGGTAGGGTGGGAGGAAAGGGGAGAGGAAATGGATAGGTAGGATGGGAGGAAAGGAGAGGTAGGGTGGGAGGAAAGGAGAGAGAAAAGGGATATGTAGGGTGGGAGGAAAGGGGAAGGGAAGGAAAGGAGAAAGGGAGTGGGGTATAGGAAAGGAGAACGTGAAGGAGAAAGAGGTAGGGATGCAGAAAGGGGTAGGAAGGGAGAAAATAAGAAAGGGGTAAGACATGGCAGGGAGAGAATGAAAATGAATGAAGTAGAGAGGGAGAGAATGAGGTGTAAAAAGAAGTAGGGAGATATATGAGTACAGAGACAAAAGGAAGGGAGAATAGGGAAGGGAGAATGGTGAAGGGGAACAATGGAAGGAAGGAAGGAAAGGGGAACAATAGAAGGAAGGAAGGAAACGGGCTACTGTAGAAGAAAAAAAATGAGTAAGAAGGAGAGAATGAGAAGGATAATAAGATGACAACAACAAGGTAGGAGGAGCAGGGAAGGTATAGAATATGTCAGTCAGTCAGTCAGTCAGTCAGTCAGTCAGTCAGTCAGTCAGTCAGTCAGTCAGCCTCCCCACACCATCACCATCCATCCATTCATTCATCCCTTCCATTACTTAGTCCATTTAGACGACCTTGCATAATTTATACATTACACTCTAACACCTTGTCGTCCCTTTCAGCATGTTGGTGTCCCTGTATTTCATTTTATTTTATATATATGTTTTTATTTTCCAGCTTGATCACATTTCTTCACTCTCTCTCCAACTCTCGCTAATTTTTTTTTTTTTTTTTTTTTTTGTAATCAAGCTATCATACTTTTTTTAATTATCTAGTTATTCAAAATTTATCTATCACCTATATTAATTTGTGTACTTATCTTATATATAATTTCTGTATTTTTAAAGTAACTGCAAAGTGTAATATTTCTACCTCATTCTCTTATATGCGTACTGGAGAATGTGTATGCAAATTATTTCAAGTATGCTGAACCATTGATTTAATTACCTTAATCCCATTACTCCCTCCCCCCCCCCCCCTCTCACTCTCTCTCTCTCTCTCTCTCTCTCTCTCTCTCTCTCTCACACACACACACGCACACACACACACACGCACGAAAGCACGCAGAGAGAGAGAGAAGCATTGTCTAGACAGGCAAGCACTCCTGCCTGCATTCTTCCCAGGACCCTCGTAAAATTATCAAGGCAGGAGCAAGTGAAGCAAGAAATGGATGAAGGAGAGGGAGAAAGGAAGACACAGAGAGAGGAAGAGGGAGGGTGGGGGGGGGGGGGGAGTAGAGAGGAAGAGGGAGGGGGGGGGAGTAGAGAGGAGGGAGAAAAAAGGAAAGAAGTGAGGACGGTGCAGGAAAAAAGAAGGCAAGGGGAATGATAGATAGATAGATAGATAGATAGATAGATAGATAGATAGATAGATAGAGATAGATAGAGATATATATATAGAGAGAGATAGAAATGGAAAAGAAAAAGGGAACGAGCAAGGGAAAGAAGGAATGAGATGGATAAGGAGAGAGTGTAAGTGAATTTGGAAAAAAAAAAGTTGGGAGGGAAAAGAGGAAGGGAGCAAAGAAGTGAGTGAATAAGTAAAATGCAGATGGGAGAGATGGAAGGAAGGAAGGAAGGAAGGAAGGAAGGAAGGAAGGAAGGAAGGAGGGAGGGAGTGAGTGAGTTAGGGAGGAGAGGAGTGAGTCAGAGAAGGAGGGAGGGGGAGGGGGAGAGAAGAGGAGGGAGGCGGAGAGAAGGAGAGGGAGGGGGGGAGAGGGAGAGTGAGGGAGTAACTGAGGGAGGGAGAGGAGGAAGAAAGGAGGGAGAGAAGAAAGGAGGGAGAAGCAGAAGATAGGAGGGAGAGAGTGGCACACAAAGTTGACTAATAAAGTAAGGCAACCTTTACCTACAGTCAGGCTAAAAAAACTTACCACCTCTCCTGTGTCATGGTAAACACACACACACACACACACACACATACTATCCAGGCTTTCTGGTTGGGGATTGGAGCTGCAGGAGTGAAATTTGACCTTCTGTATAGCGCTTCCAAAGGTTACTACATATTAGTTTGATGGTAAGCAAGTGATCGTGTAATGCGTAGTGTTGCCAATATTAGAGACAATTAAACAAACATATAAACTGTTTTTATGTGTTGTGTTGTGTTGTGTTGTGTTATGTTGTGTTCTTATGAATTACTGTGCTGTGTTGTACCATAATGTTCTCTTCTCGATTGCACTGTGTTATGTGGTGTTGTATTACGATGCACTGTGTTTGTGCTATATTGAGAGGTGTTGTGCTATGCTGTACTGTGCAATGCTGTCTTGTTTGTATTTTACTCTGTCACACACTCCTCTAATGTACTTTGATATGCTATACTATGCTGTTCTGAACTCACACCTCTCACCTCTCAACCATCACCACCACCACCGAGATACGTATAACAAGACTAAAAGATCAACAGGACAGACAGAAGAGCCGAGGACTTTTTGACTATGACTGGCCAGGTAAACACGGGGTCGGGGGTCGAGGTGCCAAGTTTGACGACAAAGTTATAATTGCGAGTCATATTTTCGACGTAATTTTCCATTAATACACACACACACACACTCGTCTCAGGTTCGTCACTCACTCACTCACTCACTCACTCGGGACTTACATGTCAGGACAATTATTCCCTCTGACGAAAAAAAAATCCATAGGAAATAGATTATTGAAATGCATACTCCATTCCTCCACTCAGTATTCTATATAATATTATACAGTACCTTTCCTTTCCCATCCCTGACTGATACTCCAGCCTGTATATATTAGCCCCTCCACCCTTCTAGACTGTACATCCTCTCCACACTGTACACTCTTTCACACACTACATACACCTTCTCCACACCTTGTACACACTCTTTCACACACTACATACACCTTCTCCACACCCTGTACACACTCTTTCACACACTATATACACCTTCTCCACACCCTGTACACACTCTTCCATACACTACATACAACCTCTCCACATTCTACTACACTTCTTCCACAACGTACATACACTTTCCCACTCCACTACATAATGTACTGAACACTCCCTTCATTCCTCCTCCACCCTTTACACTTCCCTACTCCATTTGTTTCCCACTTCTCATTAGTATGCACATTCAGTATATCCTGTGAATAGTGGCTTAATTATCACAGTTCAACAAAGGCTCGCGAAAATACATTGGACCTGAAGCATACAACATCATCATCAGGTTTATGTTTACAGTTTTGGTGTGTTTGTGCATGAATAGTTAAAGCTGTATACTGTATTCGAATATACATTGAGGCAAGGAATGATATGGAGGTAAAGAAAAAGAATGATATAGACAGATAGACTGGCATAGACAGATAGATAGATAGATATATAATGGCATAGATAGATAGACAGACATTATGGCAGAGATAGATAGATAGACAATGGAATAAACAGATAAATAGACAGATAAACAAACATTGGCATAAATAAACATAATGGCGAAGATAGATAGACAGATAGATAGACTATGGAATAGACAGATACAGATAATGGAATAGACAGATAGATAAATAGATAGATAGAGAGATACAGGCAAACAAACAGATATATAGAAACACACAGATGGGTAGAAACCTGACAAAAAGATAGAGCGATCGTTAGTGCGTCAGGAAATATTTATGATATACAAATGACATGTCTCTCTCTCGTTTACAAATATTCAAGGCTTCCAAATGTCACACAGGCATACACAACCCATGTCGGTGAGATGTGTATACACCGCTCACCCTCACATATACAACTACAACTACAATTACTACTACTACTACTACTTCTACTACTACTACTACAACTATACAACAACTACTAAAACACAAATAAAACCACTACAACAACAATAAATACTACTACCACTACAATACGACAAAAACTACAACCACAACTACTTCTATATACATCTACAAACACAACAACAACAACATCAACAACAGAAACACTCCCTCTCCCTTCTGACATGTAATATTCTCCCTGTCGTCACAATTGTCACATCATTTCCAGCTTGTCTGTTGAGCAATGCTGATGAGTGATTGGTTGGTTGGATGCTCGTGTCGTTCCCTTTCGTCTCATCTCGTCTAGTCCTTGTGAGTGAGTCGTTTTGTTCACGTTTCTGTATTGTTATTAGTTTTGTTTCGTTCTGGGGTTGAGAGTAGTTTTGTTTCGATTCAGTTTTGTTTGTGGTTTTGTTTCGTTCTGGGGTTGTAAGTAGTTTTGCTTCGATTCTGAATTGTTATTAGTTTTGTTTCGTTCTGGGGTTGCGAGTAGTTTTGTTTCGAATCAGTTTTCTTAGTAGTTTTGTTTCGTTCCGGTGTTGTGAGTGGGTAAGTTTCATCTTGAGCGAGTAGTTTCATTTAATTTTGAGAGTTGTTTAGTACTGAATCGTCCATCTGTTTCTGTTCCATGGTTACGTTCTTACGAGTCGTTTGTTGCTCCGTTCCGTTCTTGCGAGTTGATGTTCTATTCTTAAGTCGTCCCGCCGTCCTTCATTCGTTTTGATCTTCCACCTCTTCTTCCCGGACCCCCGAGGAAGGCGCCGACGAAGGTAAACACAGGAAGACTCTTTGAACCACAAGAACAAGAGGCTTGGAGAAGAAATGAGGTCAACCCCTTACCCTCACCTCCTCCTCCTCCTCCTCGTCCTCCTCCTCCTCCTCCTCGTCCTCCTCCTTCTCCTCCTCCTCCTCATCTCCTCCTCCTCCTCCTCCAGTTGTTTGTCGCAGGATCTTCTATTCCTCCCCACCCATCTCTTCCACTCCCAACCCTTTCCCAACTCCTTCTCCAATTTCCAGTACCGTAGTTTGTCGCAGTACCCACCTCTTCCTTCCAGCTATCTTTCCTTCTCTTTATCCGTCTCTCCTAACCTCTTCTCTTTCCTCTCTCCTTACATTTTCCCTCCCCCCCTATTCTCATTTTTTTCCTTCCTCATAAACCCTTCCTTCCACAAGATGACCCGTTTTGGGGCTATAATTCTTTTTCGTTCCACTAGTTTCCACACTCATAATGACCTCATTGTTCTCGTCTTTACTCTCGTTTTCTCTCAGCCCACTTTTCTCTTTTCCTTTTGTCCCTTTTTACTCGGTCTCTCTTGTCCTCTTATCCTCAAATTAATGACCCGAGGGATTGGTGGGGAAATGACCTCGTGTTTTTGTCCTTGCTCATTCACCTTTTCTTTATATATATATATATATATATATATATATATATATATATATATATATATATATATATATATATATTATATATATCATATTTCTTTCTCTCTCTATCTTTAACTATTTTTATTTCATATTTTTACTCTTCTTTTCAAATTTTTCGCACTCGTAAACTTTCCCTTCCCTTTCCTCGCCCAACCTTGACCAATATATCTGGCAAAGAGAGAGAGAGGAGGCAGGGGGGGGGGGGGGGCTACGTTCACCTCATATCCTGTCTGTATCGTTAGTTCCGCTTCCCACCGACCTGAGATGTAGTGAGCTAATCCTTACTACCACCTCACTCTTAATTAAACACTCCCTCCTCATATCAGACATTTACCTAATTCTACATCTTAGTTACCTACGTCAAGATTCGGAGTTTAAATCAATATTTAGATTTAGTTTCTTTGAACAAAATTTAAGACATAATTAAAATCTGTAAGTATGTGCCTTATGGCGCTCTAACGCTACTTAAATGCAGAGATGACAGACATGCTTCCCGCTTGATAAATTGCAAAATTGCATATGTTGTTAGAATGGAAACTGGTTCAGAATGCAACTTTATCTAGGCTGGCCATATTAGCATTGTTAAATACCTAAAATCATGAGTATTTATGGTGCCGGCTGTACATAATGATTAATGAACTTCGGAAACATCTATAATGATTGGTAATGATCCAGAGTCAGATTTTAAAACATAATAATCTGCAGCAACTACACTGAATGGTAAAGTTTTCGAGTTTAAATTTTAAGACAATGTGGCAGTGCGGCTCTGTGTTGGCGGGTTGTGGTCAATAGAAACACACACATGAATGGATAGTTAAGAAATAGGAAGACTGACACACTGATACATATGGATAAAACTATTTCTCAGGTAAGCAGTTACATAAAGTGAGGAAAGTAGGTAAACACGTAAGCAGGGAAACAGATAGACAAGCAGGCAGACAAACACGCAGGTATACAAGCAAGCAGGCAGAAAAGCAGGCAAGCAATCAGACAAGCAAGCAGGCAAGGAGGCAAGCAAACAGGCAAGGAGGCAAGGAGGCAAGCAGGCAGACAAGCAAGCAAGGAGGCAAGCAAGCAAGCAAGCAGGCAGGCAAGCACGTAAGCAAGCAGACAGAAAAGTAAACAAGCAGGCAGGCAGGCAGGCAGGCAGAAAAGCAAGCAAGCAGGCAGTGCAGGGTAAACTTAGACCGACCAGGAGGATACACAACCTGGGGAAGTGAAGGGGAAGGGAAGGGGAAGGGGAAGGGGAAGTGAAGGGGAAGGGGAAGGTTGTTGTTGTGGGAAGGGGAAGGGGAAGGGAGAAAATACTGGAAGGGAGGAGGCCGAGGAGAGGGAGGAGGCCGAGGAGAGGGAGGGGGAAAAAGAGGGACGAGGAAAAGATGCTGGGAAAGGGAAGAGAGATGATGATGCTGGTAGGAAGGAAGAAGATAATATTAATTTTATGTTACGGATGGGACGAGGAGATAAAGGGAGATGACGGGAAAAATCAGGAGGTAAAATGAGAGGCTGAAAGATGAATGAATAATAATAATAATAATAATAATAATAATAATAATAATAATAATAATAATAATAATAATCTACACCAGAACCACATGAATTAAAACACTGCTATCCTTGCCAAAGTGTATACAACTCTTTAAACAGGTATTCAACAGTCACCTCGTTCTGTCCTTCACTATCAAGGTTGCTTGGAGGGAAGAAGGAGATAAGAGGAGGAGAAGAGGTAAGAGGAGGGGAGAGGGATAGGAGGAAGGGATGGGGGATAACAGAGAGAGGGGAGAGAAATTTATGGGAGGCAGATTAGCAGAGGGAAGGAGAGGGGAGGGGAGGAGAGTGGAGGGGAGGGGAGGGGAGGGGAGGGAAGGTTGAAGGATGGGGAGAGGCAGGAGAAAGGGCAGGATGAAGGATGGGAGCAGGTAGGAGGAAGGGAGGAGGGAGGAGCTGAAGGATGAGAGAAATTAGGAGGGGAGACAATTAAAGTGAGGCAAAAGAGAATAAAGTTAGGAAGATGGAAAGAGTGAAGATAACAAACAGAAAGGGATATAGAAGAAAAGAGATGAGACAACAGTAACAAGGTAGTCCAGTTCTTTCTTGAATCCATGCACGACAAGAACAAACATTAATTCTATCTTTATTATTATTTCTATTAGTATTAGTATTAGTATCATTATCATCATTATTATTATTACTATTATTATACATATTATTACTATTATTATTATTATTATTATCAGTATTAAAACCAGACAGCAGGCAGCGTGAGTAAATAAATAACTTGTCTCCCCCTCTACAGTACCACCGCGAGAAATACATTAGTTTCACCCATTTTTCTTCTCTTGTTATCCCTGAGTCTCAAGTGGTTCGCTCCATCAAGTGTCCCTCCCTCCGTTCATTTGTCTCCATCTCCTCACGTGACATCTATATACAGAGAGAGAGAGAGAGAGAGAGAGAGAGAGAGAGAGAGAGAGAGAGAGAGAGAGAGAGGAGAGAGAGAGAGAGAGAGAGAGAGAGAGAGAGATACCGTACCCAACACAACCCACCCCCAGTATTGTCAAACTTACATAATTTTACTCTACATAGAATAATACGAATATTTCAAATTGGGAATATAATGACAACAACACAAACGACGGCCATTATTGTAGTTCATTTACCCTCATCTAGCGGAAGCAGAAGCACAGCACAGACAGCACATCACAGCACTCCACAGCACATCATAGCCCAGAACAGCACTCCTAAACACAACATAGCCCAGCATAGCATAGCACAGCCCAGCCCAGCACTCGTAAACACATCACAGCACAGCATAGCACAGCACAGCCCAGCCCAGCACTCGTAAACACAACACAGCACAGCACAGTACAGCACTCCATTTATCAGTGAAGCCCAAAGCGGCAACGGGGCTAACATTCTTGTGGAGGCGAACCAGACCGACTTGGGGACCTTCATTTGTCTCGTGTCAGTTGGCTGGAGGAGAGTTGGTTGGTTGGTTGGTTGGTTGGTTGGGTGTCTGGTTTTTTGGTTAGTTGCTTTGTTGGTTGGTTGGTTAGTTGTGTGGTTGGGTGACTGGTTTGTTGGATGGTTGGTTGGTTAGCGTCACAGATAGATAGATAGATAGATAGATAGATAGATAGATAGATAGATAGATAGAGAGAGAGAGAGAGAGGGAAAAAGTTGAGTTGGCAAGTGGGGGGAAAACTTTACCTTGTTACCTCAGTTCTTGGGAGTCCTTGTCACCAACCGAGTCCCCTTATCTCTCCAATTTTCATATACAAAGGGTCCATACATTACTCAAGTTTATATATTTTTCTGAGTTCATTTTTTTTTTTTTTTTTTTTTGGTAAACTGGAGAGCTACCGATTCCTCGATATCTTAATAAAGGGGTCATTAATTTGTTTGGGTGACATGGAGTTTACGTAGTCCACCAAACAGTGCTACGAAACGGATCCACCACATAGTTATTGAAGTAGTCTGTTTCTTGGCATAACTTGAAGGAACAAGTAGCCTTCCAGTTGCCCACATATAGTATTAGCATTATACGTCACGTTTTTTCATTATTTTAGGGGCAGAGGGAGGGGAAGAAAGTTTTCAAAGGGGAGTCTGGGATATGATTTTAAGTCTCTCACTCTCTCTCTCTCTCTCTCTCTCTCTCTCTCTCTCTCTCTCTCTCTCTCTCTCTCTCCTTCCTTGGTCTGGATAGTGAGTCAAGATGATGGGAGGAGATGGCGGGAAGGATGAAGAGAGAAGATGGAGGGAAGGATGAGAGAGAAGATGGAGGGAAGGATGAGAGAGAAGATGGAGGGAAGGATGATGGGAGGAGATTACGAGAGCTCAGAGAAGGCAGCCCTACACAGCCACTCTTATTTTCCAACCTGAATACTTCCTTACTAAAAATAAATATATTGTCTCACCGAACACAAAAAAACGTTCTGAATGAATAACGTATTTCTTAAGTATATATAAACATTTTCCTGACTGTACTGATACGTTCCCCTTAAATAACGTATAATGTACTTCAGAAAAACCCGTGAAAGTAATAAATCTGACAGCTACGATGATAATACAACCATGATCATATAAAGACCAATTGACACTGGCAACATCAAACAACTGTTCCGCCTGATTCCTCAAACCATAACATCACTAAATATCAAAATCCCCCCCAACTGGTATACAGAACAAGCCTACATATATATGGTAGCTTTTGGATTAATCAGAGAGAGAGAGAGAGAGATTTTTAATTAATCGGGTTTTTCAAATTTACCGACCACCAACACCAACACCAACACCAACACATCTGACCTGCTCAAGAACCCGACTGACTGAACGCAGGCTCACCCAGTTAAATTAAGGAAACCCGCCAAAAGGACTTTCATCAAGGCGGGCGGCCACAACTTTGGCGGGAAGGAAGGAAGGAAGGAAGGAAGGCGGGAAGTCTTGGCGCCACTCGGCCGTCATCAAAGGCCAAGTTGGACGTGCCAAGATCCTGAGGCGGTGAGTGGTTGAGGGAAGTAGGAGTTAATGGGTCAGGGATTGAATGACTGACTGACTGACTGACTGACTGACTGACTGACTGACTGACTGACTGACTGACTGACTGACTGAATGAATGAATGAATGAATGAATGAATGAATGAATGAATGAATGAATGAATGAATGAAAGACTGACTGACTGACTGACTGACTGACTGACTGACTGAATGAATGAATGAATGAATGAATGAATAAATGAATGAAAGACTGACTGACTGACTGAGGGAGGGAGTGGAAATGTACGTCGCAATGAGTGAGTGTATGAGTGAGTGAAGGAAATAAATAGGAAAAAGGAGAGTGAGCCAGGAATGGAGCAGACGAATGGAAAAATAGGTGCCAGTGGAGGAAAGGTGTGAGCCAGAGTGCAACAAAGAGTAGTCAAGTGTATACATTGAACTTTGTCAACTCAACTTGCCATACACACATGAGTATTTGAGTTTGTCAGACTGCGCAAATAATTATGGTGAAAGGAGAGGTGATGAGAAGGGGAAATTAGGTGTGTGTGTATGTGTGTGTGTTTGTGTGTGTGTGTAAGGAGTATATAACAAAATGGAGGACTATATTTATGACCCTTGCATATCCTATCAAACAATACTATTATATGCTTCAGTATTTTCCTCTACACTTTTGACTGGGAGAGAAATGCGTGGGACGGGACGGGACTGTAGAGGGAAAGTCTAGGTTTCCCATTAGGCTTCAATTCTGCAAACGGGCTCGAGTTTCTTTCAATCAACTGTATGGACCTCCTGACTATAGACCTGAGTGGGTTTATGGGAGTGGAAGGGAAGGAAGGAAGGGAGGAAGGAAAGGAGGGAGGGAGGGAGGAAGAGAAAGGAAACAGTAAAGAGGGAGGGAAGAGGGAGAGAAGAGAATAGGTAAAGACGGAGAAAATAGAATAAAGTAAAGAGGGAGACTGGAGTAGTAGTAAAGAGGGAGGAAGAGAAAAGAAAAGGTAAAGAGGGAAGGAAGAAAAGAGAAAAGTGAAGATGAGAGAAGAGAAAATGTAATGAGGGGAAGAAGAAAAGAGAATAGGTAAAGAGGGGAGGAAGAAAAGATAAAAAATAACGAGGGAGAGAAAATAAAGGTAAAGAGGGGAGGAAGAAAAGATAACAAATAAAGAGGGAGAGAAGAGAAAAGTAAATAGGGGAGGAAGAAAAGATAACAAATAAAGAGGGAGAGAAGAGAAAAGGTAAATAGGGGAGGAAGAAAAGATAACAAATAAAGAGGGAGAGAAGAGAAAAGGTAAAGAAAGAGGGGAGGTAGAAAAGATAAAAATAAAGAGGGAGAGAAAAGATAAAGAGGGGAGGTAGAAAAGATAAAAGTGAAGAGGGAGATTAAGAGACTGAAGCACTCCCAGAACAGCACACAAGGAGAGGGTTTAGAGGGATTTGTGGGATCTAGTATTATTAAGGTGAGGGGGACCAAAGGGGGGCGGAGAACCCCACACAACATCAAGGGGGATTATGTGATCTGCCTCTGTTCATAACATTATTTTTTATACTCGTTGTGGAGTGTTTTCGCAGTCCACAAATGTACAACTTTAAAAAAAATCTTATATATATATACTTAGAGTACATACATAATAATATATACAGTATGAAAGAAGAAACAAGAAAGAAGAAAAATATCGAAAATGAATAATCTGTCTCCAATTTTATTTGTGTATATGATGTAAAATTCTATCGTCCAGATGCAACAATACGATTATATAATTTTGAATAATATAGAATTTCTGGATTATATTAAAACTTATCACTAAACCTTTACAACGTGCGTGGGTTTACACAATGCGATTTTGTCATATGCTTTTGTCCAACTTATTGTTATATGCTTATAGTAGATCCCTCATGTATAAATAAGATATAATCGTACCTATACTTTCGCATATTTAAGCTTACTATCACCACTTGACAATCTATAGTGACCCTCATTCTTCCACCATCACCTATCCACCAACCCCACACTCATCAACCCATCAACAACCTACTCTTCACTCACCACCCACATCACCCACCTACCTTACACTGACAACCCACCTACTCTTCATTCACCAACCCCACCATCCACCTACCCACCATCTACCTACACTTCACTCACTAACTCACCAACCTCACACTCACCAACCCCTCAACCACCCACCCTTCACTCACCAACCACACCACCCACCCACCCTATACTCACCACCCACACCACCCACCCACCCCTATACTCACCACCCACATACACTACACTCACCACTCACTTACACTCCACTACACTCACCACCACCACCACCACCACCATCTCATGTAAACTTACCTCGATCCTTCCCCTCGTATCCCAGGAAACGATGTAATTAAAGTAGAGGCTTGTCAAAGGAAACTCCTACCCTATATATAATTATTTTCTCCTCAGCAAGGGGTGAAGAGGGGATAGGAGAGGATCGGAGGGGGGCCAGGAGAGGAGAGGAGAGGGGCTAGGAGAGGATAGTAAGGGGGCTAGGAGAGGATAGTAAGGGGGCCAGGAGAGGGGCTAGGAGAGGATAGCAGGGGGGCCAGGAGAGGAGAGGAGGGGACCAGAAGGGGACGAGGAAGAGGAAGAAGAGGGGGGCAGGAGGTGAG
>JAWZYT010004783.1:12500-29172 GCA_034508575.1 Petrolisthes manimaculis
GTTTTTATATAAAATGATCAAATTTATCATATAATAATATCCTTTTAACACAAACAAAGTAAATAACTAATAATAATCTCATTAAACAAATCGTACTGTATATAAATAGATACCATATTACTGTATATGCATATATATATTATAATTATATATTTTAGGGCAGGGGCAGTGGTGGAGGGGGGAGGGGGGGAGGTACAGGGGTGGGGGTAAATCTGGAGCAAGTGATTTCCTCCAAAGTATTCCAAGCAACAACATCAACAACAACAGCCACCACCACCACCATTATTATTATTATTAATGTTTATTTGGTCTCGTTTTCCAGCATGCTTTGGAGGAATCAAGTTGCTCCGATAAACAACCACTGTTAATATAATCAGACTAAACCATAATATTGAATAAAAATAAGGAATTTTTTTTGGATGCTTTGGAGGAATCAAAGTTTGTAGTAAGTAACCTTGGGGTGATTTGTTTTTGTTTCCTGGAATAGTTTGGAGGAATCGGTAGCCTCCGAACACCTACTGCTAATAATGTAAAATAATAACACAGTGGAATATCAGACCACAACCAACTTTGAGCAGGCATCATTTGGGACCTATCTATGTGTCTCTCTCTCTCTCTCTCTCTCTCTCTCTCTCTCTCTCTCTCTCTCTCTCTCACACACACACACACACACACACATATTATGACCACATCAACTTTTCAACATTTCAGTCAGTTGGGTTGATTCCACAGTGGTATTGGTTTGTTAGCTTCCCAACCAACCACACTTGTAAGGCTTCATTATCATTTTAGGGTTGATTCCAGTGGTATTGGTTTGTTAGCTTCCCAACCAACAACCACATTTGTAAGACTTCATTATCATTTTAGGGTAGATTCCACAGTGGTATTGGTTTGTTAGCTTCCCAACCAACCACACTTGTAAGGCTTCATTATCATTTTAGGGTTGATTCCAGTGGTATTTGTTTGTTAGCTTCCCAACCAACCACACTTGTAAGGCTTCATTATTTTCCAAAACCTGAGTACTGTTTCCACATTCACAAAATCTATGAAACAGTAAAATAATAATGATCACTGTATAATTTACTCACCAAATTCATTATATAATTCACCCATAAGTAATTTACATGGCAAACATTCATTCGTTTGCATGCTTACAAACCAATACCAACCACTGAGGAATCGACCCTAAGTGATTCATTAATAAAAATATCAGAGTTTACTTACAAATAAATGAAAGATATTACCGTATAAACTCGTATTTTTCTTTCACTTTCTACCTACTCAATTGTACATCATTTCATTACCTTATAAACATTACAACACTTAACAATACTTTTTACACTGTACAGATTCTTTTTTATGTACGGTAGTTTTTATGTCATTACAATTATTACACTCTATGATGGAAGTTATAATTCACTCCATAGCATTTTATATACAAGGAACTTTTATTGAAGGGGTAGTTAGTATAGTAGATCAATCACTAAGTCAATCAATCCCACCTCTCAATCACCTTAATTTGTCATTGAGTGCCACATGACTTTACTGTAGCTGTTCCTAAAATCAATCAATCAATCAATCCCACTTCTCAATCACCTTAATTTGTCATTGAGTGCCACATGACTTTACTGTAGCTGTTCCTAAAATCAATCAATCAATCAATCCCACTTCTCAATCACCTTAATTCTTCCTCGGGTGTTATATGACCTCGCTGTCCAGTGCACCAAACAATCCCCTTCAATAAAACCTTTCCTTTCAAAATAATAATAATAATAATAATATTCATGGGGGGGGGGGGGGGGGGGAAGGAATGTTAATATCTTTTGTAAACCATCATTATCATTATTATTATTATTACAGTATAACAAAAGATATACTATTATTACATTTATGTTTGGCACTAATATTAATGACTGAGTACTTTATTTTATTTGAGTATTTTTCCTTATGTATTTTCCATATGAGTTCAGTTTCAAAATCACTCACAATTACAATACAATGAACTTTTAAAAAATGTCGCATTACAAAAAAAAACATACATAATTATAAACCGACTGACTGACTGACTGACTGACTGGATACAAAAATAATTGGCACTTTACAATTTGATTATAATTATGATATAGTAATGCCTTGTTTTGAACTGCTGCTGTTGTTGTTGTTGTTGTTGTTGTTTTTGTTGTTATGGATGTGTGTATTATGCTATTTGTAATGAATGTGTGTAGTGTAAACCCTCATTATACACTGTTGTTGTTGTTATTGTTGTTATTGTTGTTATTTGTTATTGTTATTTTTTAGTGTATACCTTAGATAGAGGGTTTACTGTATGCACAGATTTATTACAAAACAATAATACAACACACACACACACAGTCACACATACACATACACTCACACATACACACAGACACACACAGTCACACATACACACACACAGACACACATAACACCAACAACAGTGCAAAACCAAGGCAATATTTTTGTAATATATGCTGTACTGATATTAATTAAATGTGCTTGTATGTATCTGAATACTGTATAATTATGTACCCGGTATGTACATTTTTTTAAATTTCTAATGTACATGTACCGGTATCTGAATCTAAGTTATGTACAGTTTGGGCCACAAGTAACACTCTAAAATAATTATATCTAAAACAGGACAAACTATACTAACGATGATCAAGTAATAAAAATAACTTAGCGAAAACACTATGGATGACAACACACAAATAAAACACAAACAATAGTGACCGAGTAATATAAACAATTTGGGAAGGACAAAATTAATGACGACAACACGAGGCAAAAAATACAAAATACACAAAATACAAAAGAATTACAAATTATACGAGGCAAAACAATGGCAACACTGATCAATCGAAACAAATCACGTACTGTATATACTGTGGGAAGAAGAAAATCAATGATAACACGAGGCAAAACAATAATAATAATAATAATAATAATAATAACACAGATTGATCAAAATAAATCATGCTGGAAAAAGAAAATTATACTCAAGGCAAAACAATAGTAAAAAGTGAAAGTGGTAAATTATTATACATGAGCCATAATGTATTGTATAATGTAATGTATAACTATGTATATAAGCTTTCTATTACTCTTCAAGGAGACGACAGTATGCCCACGATATAAGATGAATACATTTAACTTTTTCTATACAGTATATCCTTTTTTAACAGAGGGTTAGTAAATCATTTATTTATATGATACAGTAGGCTCTTGATATAAGATGATTACATTTAACTTTTTCTGTATATCCTTTTAACACAGGGTCAATAAATCACTTAATTATATGATACATTTAACTTTTTCTGTATATCCTTTTTTAACACAGGGTCAATAAATCACTTAATTATATGATACAGTAGGCTCTTGTTATAAGATGATTACATTTAACTTTTTCTGTATATCCTTTTAACACAGGGTCAATAAATCACTTAATTATATGATACATTTAACTTTTTCTGTATATCCTTTTAACACAGGGTTAGTAAATCACTTAATTATATGATACAGTAGGCTCTTGATATAAGATGATTACATTTAACTTTTTCTGTATATCCTTTTAACACAGGGTCAATAAATCTCTTATATAGTATAGTCTGTATGGTAATGAATAACATAAGCCTGGGAAAATAAACACACATTGGGTGGTTGGTTTTCAATGAGGGACTGAGTGTAAAATGAAATAAGTGATGGATACATGTATATATTCACTGTATATCAAGGCTCTACAGTATATAGTATAGTGGATGATATATACTGTAGGTGGGAAATGACTAGACACTTTACCATCGCTGTACAAACTAGTCTTCCCACTACATATTATTTTTTTTTTCTCCTATATACAGTACAGTATATTTATTCTTTTGCAAAACCAGCTTTAACTGTTACTTGGAAGCTGTCTTTTGTTACACCCGAATATTCCTATGTTACACCTGAATATTCTTATGTGATACAATACTCTAACATACAACATTTATTCCACACTATGTAAACAGTAGACATTTGTTATGGAAGAAGTGTTATATCAAAGATCTACGCTTAACGTAACATACAGTACGTTAACATTCATACCATCCACACTTATTCCACACTACATACACCTCTCACCTTCCCTAACACACCATCCACACTTATTTCACACTACATACACCTCTCTCACCTTCCCTAACACACCATCCACACTTATTCCACACTACATACTGTACACCTCTCACCTTCCCTAACACACCATTCACACTTATATCACACACACTTGTTAAGGTGGAAGGGTGACTCAGAGCGGCGGTATGAGATCCCAAGTGGACCTTTCGGGGGTGGAGCAGATGGCCATGATCACCGGTGCCCCAACACGCGTCTCCTCCACGGCCGTACACAGACCCACCGCCAAGTTGTACAGCGCCACGCCAACCTGACAATATAATGAGGAGGTGTTTACATGGTAGGAACAATTTAATGGAGAAGAGAGAAAGGGCTGTTGTAATGAGTTATATAATTAGAAGGTGTTATTTTTTACATGGTAGGAATAGTTTAATGGGGAAGAGAGAAGGGGTTGTTGTTATGAGTTATATAATGAGAAGGAGATGTGGTTTACATGGCAGGAACATACACAAAACTACCAAAAGCAATACCAATACTTCATAAAAAATTACAGGCATACACAAACATACCTAAAGGAATACTAATTCATTATTATAAAGTGCAGGCATACACAAAACTACCTTAACCAATGCTAATACCTTTACAGTACTGTCACAGGTACTAATAAGTATTCAGGTGTAATTGGCTGTAAATAAATGCACAATAAGAGTTTCATTGGAATTATTTCATTGGTGATATTGGACTGTTCAATGTTTCAATCAAAACTGTCTAGTTATTAGTGCTTGTGACCGTACATCATTCCTTTGACATGAATTAATAAGACTAGATGATAATGGTGTAGGTTTGTGAGTGATGATTCTAACCTGTGGTGTGATGCGCCATTCCTGCCCTCCTCCCATCTCATGACACTTGGTGAGGCGTGGTCGGTGTTGTGTTGCCTCCAGACACAGCAGACGGTCCAACACCAACTCGTCCCTGGCCGTGTGGTGGAACACTTGGCGCGGTGTGGATCGGCACGGACCCAGCTGAAGATGAGACCCCTTCTTGGATGTGTCGCCCTCCGATTCCATGCACAGGTTACTATCCGTCAGTCGTACCTGATGAATGTAAACGCACACACACATATTATATACACATAATTGTACCTGATGCGTTTTGCACACACACATATTATATACACATAATTGTACCTGATGCGTTTTGCACACACACATATTATATACACATAATTGTACTGTAGCTGATATTTACATGAACACACACATATGAATAAATGCAAACACAGTTTTATCTGATACTTGTATATGAAAACTTACAAATACTGTTACTTGTTTGTTTAACTAAGTGAGAGGACTACAGTACTTTAGGATGGAAAGTATAAGTAAGAGGAATATTGAAGTAAAAAGTGAATAGCATTAGAGAACAATACAGCGACCCAGACCTGCCAATGTTGGTGAAATTAAGTGAGAGGAAGACAGTATTAATTACAATGGGAAGTACTGTATAAGTAAGAGGAATATTGAGGTGGAAAGTGAATACACTCTCCTCTTTTTTTATGCTAGGTTAGGTTCCTGAAGGGGTCGCATAAAGTGAATTTTGCATAAAGTAAATTGTACATTTCCATAAGAAATAATGGTACTTTAACTTGAAAATTGAGCCTCCTTGTTCGTGTTATTTTAAGAGTTCGTGTAAATTGCATTTATTTAATTTTTTTCATGATACGCACTATTTCAAATTCGCATAATTTAAACCCTCATAAAAAGAGAGGACAGTGTGCTGTACACATCAATAACATAGAGGGCCACACCTGCCACTTGTCGGTATAGTTACGACTCCTCTTATCCCAGGGTTGGAACTGTCTACCATCACCCCCGACCCCCACCACCATGCCCTTCCCTTTGCCCTTCTCCTGGTCCCCCGGCAGCTGTAGTTCGGGGTACACGTTGGCCAGGTACCACGAGAAGGGACGGCACTTGAGTTTCGTCCGCAGTTCCGTCCGCTCAGACACATCACCGTATTCCAGTTTGGCGGCGTTTGGTCTGGTTTTGAAGAAGTGTTCCTGTGGGAGGAGGAGACACGTGTTTTTTTTTTTTTTTTTTTTTTCTTTTTGTACAGTTGCTTTCAAAAATTTCGAGACACTACCCGCTAGAGTCTAAGAGGTACGGTAGTGTCTCGAAAGTTTTGGAGGCAACTGTACCACTAATATTAAAATTATAATTATCATACTGGTTTTAAAGGGGTAATACATACACTTTTGATACATATATTAGTACTATTGAGGGCGTCTGTTTTCTGGCATAGTTAGGAGGAATTAGTAGCTCCAATTCACCAACAAAAGATTCTCTCTTTAACAAACTTGTAAGACCAACACTGCACTAAAAAAGTATCGACCCATAGAAGGAAAAAAACAAAATAATAGAGGTTCTCATGTGTCCACAACTGTACACCCTACCTTACCTTGTACTCATGTCTGTCTCACGTATCCACAACTGTACACCCTACCTTACCTTGTACTCATCGAGCCAGACGTTTGCCAGCCTGAGGGAGTTGTGGAGGAGGGCGTCGCGTCCGTCGGGCCCCGTGTAGGGTCGGCGTCTCCTGAAGATGTGGCCCACTCGGGAACACGGTATGACTTCCAACGTACCACCACACTGCCAGATCTGACACACAACAACAACACAACACAATGCTTAGTGTGTATGGTAATGAATAACAACACAACACAACACAACACAACACAATGATTAAGTGTGTATGGTAATGAATAACAACACAACACAACACAACACAACACAACATAACACAACACAATGATTAGTCTGTATGGTAATGAATAACAACACAACACAACACAACACAACAATTAATCTGTATGGTAATGAATAACACAAGCCTGGGAATACATTTGGTGGTGGTTCTTCAATGAGGGACAGAGTATAAAATGAAGTGGTGGATATAAGTATTTAATCATTTTGTATATATCAAAGACTTACTCTACTACTGCCAAATATATCCTCTGTATTTTAATTGTGACACAAAGTCGCATAAAATTATGAAGTCCACTGGTATAAAGAATGGTATTACTGGCTCTAGTTTTACTGTAAATATAAACCTAACAACTGGAATGAACTGTAAGCAAAGCAACATCAACAGGCCCTGAAAATCTCTCCAGGTTTAACATGAGAATAAACCTAACAACAACAACAACAACAACAGTAAGCAAGGAAAAACAGATGCTGAAAATTTCCCCAGAATGAAGAACAGGAAAAAAACAAAAACACACCCTGAAAGATATCTCCAGGTTTTCGCCGCCCCAGACGTCCATTCCTGTGTCGTACTCCCCCAGCTCCTTGAAGTAGGCACGGTCCATCGCAAACAGTCCCCCGGCCATGGTGGGTGACCTGAGGGGAGAGAGAGCGGAGATAGAGACAGTAGCGTGGTGTGTTGGTTGGTTCCTCTGGTTTCCCTTTAACAATTTGACGCCAGACACGGATGCAACAGAGACAGCGTGACCTGCCTGATTGGTTTGACGAAGTTGGCCTTGTCACCGAAGTACGACGCTGGAATGTTGTCCCACTTGAAATGCAGACCCCAGTTGAATCCCCCACGCACCAGGGGAGAAGGTGTGTACTGGAAGGGAGGCGGGGAGGAGAGATGGTTAGGAGACAGTATATGTATCCATGAAAAAAAATACTGCATTGCGGGAGGCAGAGATAGTTAGGAGACAGTATATGTATCCATGAAAAAAAATACTGCATTATGAAAGTATACTGTATTAGGTAGGGGGTGCAGAGAGATAGTTAGGAGACAGTATATGTATCCATGAAAAAAATAAGAATACTGTATTATGAAAACGGAATCATCCATTGTTTAATTTTACATAAGCAGTCAACACTTATAAGAAAACAACAGTATCAGTTCTCTTTATGGGGGTATATAGGACATTGTTTTAGGTGGTCAAAATGGAGCAAATGATTCCTCCAAACTATTCCAGGCAACAGGATACCATTATTTTTTTCATCTGGGTTTATTTCCTGATATACTTTGGGAGGACTCAAGGTGCTCCAAGCTATCAAAAATATACCAACCCCTTAAATAAAAAACCTACAATACTGTATTATGAAAATGAAGTCACCCATTATAAAAATTGATATAAAGAGTCTATACAGCTATAAGAAAACTACAATCTTATATATATGAAATCCCCGGACGGTGGAGTTAAGTAATGACGGTGGAGTTAAGTAATGACGGTGGAGTTAAGTAATGACGGTGGAGTTAAGTAATGACGGAGGGGAATCACCGCACCTCAAACGTGTCGGGTGATATGACGTCAATGATGGGGGTGACCACGTGGGTGTGGTTCTCTGACACCCTCGCCAACAGCGGCTCCAGCCAACCCACGTTTACCTCCACATGACTGTCCAGGAAAACCAACACCTGAAACACACCAAGTGGAAATTGTATAGCAAAGTAGATAATAAACACTGATAGAATATGGTACAGTACTAGAACTTGTAATATACCAAGTGGATATTATATAGGAAAGTAGATAATAAACACTGATAGAATATGGTACAGTACTAGAACTTGTAACATACCAAGTGGATATTATATAGCAAAGTAAATAATAAACACTGATAGAATATGGTACAGTACTAGAACTTGTAACATACTAAGTAGATATTATATAACAAAGTAGATAATAAACATTGATAGAATATGGTACAGTACTAGAGCCTATAACATAACAAGTGGATATTATATAGCAAAGTGGAAACTATATACCGGTAGGAAAGTAAATAATAAACACTGATAGAATATGGTACAGTACTAGAACTTGTAACATACTAAGTGAAAATTATATAGCAAAGTAGATAATAAACATTGATAGAATATGGTACAGTACTAGAACTTGTAACATACTAAGTGGAAATTGTATAGCAAAGTAGATAATAAATAGATAGAATATAGTACTAGAATCTGTAACACACCAAGTGAAAATTGTATAGCAAAGCAGATAATACATATAGGTGATATACTTTATAGAGCCTGCAACACAACGAGAGGAATATATAATGTAATAAGAGCTGCAACATACATACAGGAAATTTTGCATTAATGTGAATACTGTACTGTAAAAACTATACTTGGAATACTAGAGTCTGCAACACAATAGAGAAGAAAAATATGGTAAAATATAAACAAGACCTACAGATCAAACACTAACACTTGCAACACAACAACAGAATAATACAGTAAAATATAAATAACACCTACATATCAAACACTAATCTCTACAACACAAGTACGATAACACCAACAGATCAGATTAAACACTAACACCAACAACACAAGAACAGGAAAATATACCCTAAATAACACCAGCAACACAAGAACCATAACACCAACAGATCATATCAAACACAAACACCATCACACCCAACACCAAACACCAGCAACACACGTACGATAACACCGACGACACACGTACGACAACACCGACACAATAATAAGATAGAAAGTCCTTACCTTGCCCGTGGCCTTCCTAGCACCGAACACCCTTGCCCTGATGAGTCCTTCCCTGCGTGTTGTCTGTAACAGGTGAATCTTGTCACTGATCCCGGACGTCTCTGCTGCCACGGCTGCATGGTAACTCGCTGCCAAATAGAGAGGGATTTATGGAGGGTTTCTTTGGGTTATTGATACTAAGCGCCACAACAGCGAGGTCATACAGCACCCGAGAAAGTAGGTGATTGTTGAGAGATTGATGGATTGGTTGACTGAGTTATTGATATTAGACGCCGCAACAGCGAGGTCATACAGCACCCGAGAAAGTAGGTGATTGTTGAGAGATTGATGGATTGGTTGACTGAGTTATTGATATTAGACGCCGCAACAGTGAGGTCATGTGGCGCCCGAGGAAGAATTAAGGTGATTGTTTGTTGAGATGGGATTGACTGATTGAGTTATTGATATTTGGTGCTGCAACTGTCAGGTCATATTTCCAGTTTTCTTAATTTTTACACATTTATTTTCTAATCATTCACTCGTTATTCTTCCCCTTCCTTCATTCCACAAGACTTTATTTCCAGTTTACTACTTAATTCTTACACATTCAATATCTACTCGTTCACTCATCTTTCTTCCCATTACTCCACCTCTTCTCTCCACATCCTTGCACTCCACCACACTCCACCATTCCTTACATTCCACTCCACTACTTCTCTCCCTATCCTCATCACTCCACTCCACCACTACACATCCTTACACTCCATCACTTCTCTTCACATCCTTACACTCCAGCACACTCCACCACTCTTTACACCTCCCACTCCACCACTCTTTACACCTCCCACTCCACCACTCTTTACACCTCCCACTCCACCACTCTTTACACCTCCCACTCCACCACTTCTCTCCACTCCACTCCACCACTCGGCCTCACCATCATCCGTGTCGTCGACCAGTACAATCTCGTGGAGTAGGTGTGTTGGTGTGCGGTCCAGGATGGAGTGTATCGTACGAAGGAGGGCCGCGTGTTCCTCCCTGAAGAAACACACCACTACTGACGCCGAGGGGAGCTGGACTGGGTACTCAATGGCGTGACACCTGGTTGCCGAAACACAAACTAATACAACACGACGCAACTAAAATTCTTTATTATTCACCAATTCCCTTTAAAGTTGATAATCATGGCTTTAGAATAAAGTTTATATTATATACTTTGTTTATAAGTGTTTTGAAGTAACATTTCCCTACCAACCCACCTCCTGTTTCTGGTGTCTGGGACGGGACGGTGGAGGGAGAGTCGGGAAGAGATGAGGGTGTTGAAGGCATGGAGACGGTACCCAGACTCCTTCTCCTGAAACACAATTTGTCAGGTAAAATAAATAAATAAATAAAATGGAGTACAACCATAATTACAATGTACTTATATTTACAGAGTGTACAATTTGTAAAGGTGTTGAAGGCATGGAGACAGTACCCAGATTCCTTCTCCTCAAACATAATTTGCCACACTAAAATGCATAGGCCTAAATAAATAAATTCATAAATACAATGAAGTATGAGCACAGTTACATTGTACAGTAATTATATTTATTTAGTGTATAAAAATGTAGTTAATCCCAGTTACATAGTATTGTACTTATATAGTATTTATGTAGAGTGTACAGTTGTGGCACATAGTCCATGGCCTGGGTGTAAGGGTAGGTCTGGTCAAGGAGTATGTGCTTCAACTGTACATGTATCATTGAGTATGATTACCTCTTGGTCTTGGTGTGTCTTGACCATCCCTAAATCTGCCAGGACATCTTTATCTTTAGACGAGCCAACCAGTTTGTGATTGGTGTCGGCGGCGGCAGGTCTGCTCTGCCCGCCGGCCTTGTTGGGTTTGTCCTCCTGGCCGCCCTTGATGATTTGATTCCTACGCAAGGCACCTCTGTCCTTGTCTTTCCTATTCTTGCCACCCAGGATACTGTTGGTCTCCACGTCAAATGCCCTGTGTCCGGGTCCCCGCCTGTTGTTGCTGTTGCTGGGGGCCCACGCGTTGTCACGGAGAGGCTCCAGTCCGGCCCCGTGAGGTACCGGGCCGCTGATGTGCTGGTGTGATGACACGGAAGATTCCTGTTGGGGCGGAGGTGAGGGGTGAAGCTATATGTATGTACTGTACTCACATTAGAGCACCTTGATTCCTCCAAAATATGCCAGGAAACAGGATCAAATTAACAAAAATAATGGTGACCTGTTGCTGGGAATAGTTTAGAGGAATAAATAAGTTGCACCAGATTTACCAACCCTGTAATATTCCCTCAAAATACTAACTCAGTCAATACCGGACCAGTGAAAGTTAATCATCGACCACAAGTCAAACGGTAGAATAATGAGAGAATGAGAGATCTGACCTGGACAAGGGAGAGGTAGAGGTAAGTAATGACGGCCCAGGTTACCGACGCCACCAGGATACCCAACATGAAGGAACGACTGCGTAGTGACCATCCCATGCTGACCCCACTACTACCACCAACACCACTCTGTAAACACACACACATTTAGCTACACAAAATATTCTGTAAACACACACACATTTAGGTACGGTACATAAAATATTCTGTAAATATACACACATTAAACTACATAAAATATTCTGTAATACACACATACTGTAAACTACGTAAAGTACCGGTATTCTATAAATACACACACACATTTAGGTACACAAAATATTCTGTAAATATACACACATTAAACTACATAAAATATATGGTATAAGTACATTAAATTCAACACAATACTGTATTCTGTTAACTAGAGGACACATACTTTAAATTTTACACAACTCTATGTAAACACAGACACGTTAATATTCTGTAAATAAGCAATACAGTGTTGTTGAATATATGATTGTGGCTGTACATAAATTTATACATCTAATTCATACATACATACATATATTTAATTCATACATGCACACATACAGTAGTTACAGTCATACATACATACATACAAACCACATGATTCACGACTCCACTAAATCCCTTATTTACTTACAAAAATAAGTATATTTTGTATAATATTATAGCCTTATTAACATGGCAGGTGGTAATCAAAGGTAATCAGAACCACAGGTGAAGTAATCCAGTCTGTCTGTGTGTGTTGTTGTGAAAGAGAAATAATAATATAAAATTTAATACAAGATGCTACTGACTAAAGCCTGAGGGGGAGTTTCTACCTGTTGTTATTGTGGTCAGTGATGCCAGGTGTGTTTGACCACATAGCCTTATCTTCACATATTTTTCCCTATTATTTACCTCAATAATTCCATATTTACTCTTCAATATTGACGGTCGTGTTTGCTATTTCGTCTGGTATAAGTTTCCCCATTTAGTTTTTAACAATGTGTATAGTATATAATTTCCCTGTGTGAACGTCAAAATTCCCCCAAACAGATACATTTTTCTGCACCTGGTAACACTGTGTTTTGATCACAAACCAAAACATTGTGTCCGGTTGTCCTGACTGGCTCTGACTTGGGTCTCGATAAACTCATATATTATTCACTATTTGTCATGTTGCATTATTTACCTATTTTTTAAAGATAAATTAGTAGGTGTTTATAAATCTTAAAGCTATTAGAAAGGTGTTAATCTGTAAAATAAATCCCAAGAGTAAATATTACATCTGACAGTTCATGAAAACGTATGGAAATATGTATGGAAACAAAAGTGTCACAGGCTAGTAAAAAAAAAAAAAAAAGCAGTTTACAAATTTACACCTTGGATATTGTTTTTCTGTATGGTGAATATGTTGATACAATTATTACATTATAAAACAAAAACCCTCAAAATAATAATGTTGTATTACAGTTACATAGTCTTACATTACAAAACAACAAACCTTATAATAATAATAATATTGTATTACAGTTACATAGTCTTACATTACAAAACAAAAAACCTCATAATAATAATGTTGTATATCAGTTACATAGTCTTACATTACAAAACAACAAACCTTATAATAATAATAATGTTGTATTACAGTTACATAGTCTTACATTACAAAACAACAAACCTTATAATAATAATAATATTGTATTACAGTTACATAGTCTTACATTACAAAACAACAAACCTCATAATAATAATGTTGTATATCAGTTACATAGTCTTACATTACAAAACAACAAACCTTATAATAATAATAATGTTGTATTACAGTTACATAGTCTTACATTACAAAACAACAAACCTTATAATAATAATAATATTGTATTACAGTTACATAGTCTTACATTACAAAACAACAAACCTTATAATAATAATAATGTTGCATTGTAGTCATGTAGAGTCTGTAACACGAGGTTACATGTAGTGAAGATGTTTGGTTATCTTCACTTTGGGGGTCAAGGGCAAACAAATAGGGTGTGGTTTGTGTAGTCTGTTTATTGGTGTCAGTGTTAGTGTGTTGTTAGTATGTGTCTATCCTCTTATATATTTATTTATTACAATGCATATGAACTCCTTATATACAACCTGGAATATTATGTTCAATGGTACCGTACTACTTGTCCTTGTAACTCTCTCTCTCTTTCTCTCTCTCTCTCTCTCTCTCTCTCTCTCTCTCTTTACATCTGTAGAATAAAGGCCAATGTTAGTGTATGTTTGTGTGAGAATGAATCACCGTGTACCGTATCCAGGTCTCGTGTGGGAGTAAACAACGAAGCAATAAACAACAACAATAGCAACAATAATAATAACAATAGCAGGTCATGATTACTACGGTCACAGATGCTTACTTGTCCTCTCTCTCTCTCTCTCTCTCTCTCTCTCTCTCTCTCTCTCTCTCTCTCTCTCTCTCTCACACACACACAGACACACACAAGCATCACCTTCAAGCATCATAACAAGACTAAGATTGCCAGCTGTTTGTCCACATCTCATATTTATAGGGTAAATAAAAATTACTGTGTAGATGTGAACTTTGTGGAATTATTGAGAGAGAGAGAGAGAGAGAGAGAGAGAGAGAGAGAGAGAGAGAGAGAGAGAGAGAGAGAGAGTGTGTGTGTGTGTGTGAGAGAGAGAGAGAGAGAGAGAGAGAGAGAGAGAGGAGTGTGTGTGGTGTGTGTGTTAATGTGTATGAGAGAGAGAGAGAGAGTGTGTGTGTGTGTGTCTTTGTGTGTTGCAAAGTTCATTATATTTTTTCATTGTTTTGTGTAAGTACCTACCTACCTACCTACCTACCCACCTACCTACCTACCTACCCACCCACCCACCTACCTACCTACCTACCTACATACATACATACCCACCTACCCTGCCATCAGTGGGTATTTAATGAGTAAACAAGAGTGACAAAGGATATTTTCTGTTTGCAAGCACTCTCACACACTCATTCACTCATTCCACTCTCTTTCTCGACCGCACTCCCTTGCTTTCTCACGCTCTCACTCACTCTCTTTCTCACGCCCTCACCCTCTTTCTCACGCTCTCACTCACTCATTCACTCTCTCACTCTTTTTCTCTCTCACTCTGACTCTCTTATACGTACTATCTCACTCTCTTTCTCTCACTCACTCACTCATTTAGTTGTCTTACGTATTAACTCTCACTCTCTTTCTCATTCTCTCACTCCCTCTCTCTCACTCTCTCTCTCTCTCTCTCTCTCTCTCTCTCTCTCTCTCTCTCTCTCTCTCTCTCTCTCTCTCTCTTATCTCCAAAACACTGCAGTAACTTAAAGAAAATCCTTCACAAACTCCACACACTCCAATAACTAAAAAATTGTCCTTAAAAAAAAAACTAAAAAACTCCTAAAAAAAATCCTAAACACACTCCAAAAAAAAAAACAAAAAAAATCCTTCAAAACCTATAAAGAAATTTTTCAACTCACTTCAATAACTCCAAAAATGTCCTCCAAAATACTCCAAAACTTCAAAAAAAAAGTACACACACACACACACACACACACACACACACACACCCTAATTTTTACCATACTACACCAGGGTTTACATTTTTACTCTTTTACATTATCCTTTTAACTGTTATGTTTCTGTACTGATTCTAGTCATCACTTCATGTTTCTTGTACCTAATTTTTACTTTATAGTTCCAAAGATTGCAATTTTACTTTTTACATTACCCTTTAACTTTTCTGTTTTTATACGTAATGACATTATAACTGTATTTTACCCTTTTTTAACTTTTCCATTATTTATACTTACAATTACACTAAAACTGTATTTTTTCAGTCACTTTGGCTGCCAAAGAAATAAACCGTTTATTATTATTATTATTATTATTATTACACAAACAAACACATAAACACACACAAACACAAACACACACACACACACACACACACACACTCCTCACCTTAGCACAAGCACCTCAAGACTAAATAAGTGTAGTGGAGTCAGTGTGTGTGTGTGTGTGTGTGTGTGTGCAGGAGGCAGTCAGACAGTGTGTGTGTGTGTGTGTAGGAGACAGTCAGTGTGTGTGTGTGTGTGTGTGTGTGTGTGTGTGTGTGTGTGTGTGTGTGTGCAGGAGGCAGTCAGTGTGTGTGTGTGTGTGTGTGTGTGTAAGAGGGGTGGGTGGAGGGGTGTTAGTCTAGATGTGTGTGTCTGTGTGTGTGTATGTGAGAGAGATAGAGAGAGAGAGAGAGAGTGAGAGAGAGAGAGAGAGAGATGTGCAAGATGACAGACAGGTACTTTTGACGGCCACTGTACATACCTTCCCTTTTCCTTCCTTCCTCCTTCTTCCTTCTTTCTTCTCTTTCTTCCTTTCCTTTCTTCTTTCTATTTTTTTACTTTATCTTTCTTTCACTTCTTCCTTCCTTTAATGTAGAGTAAAGAGAGGGAGTCGCCCTTTATTATGGGGTAGGGGGGGGGGGGGTTGTGGGGGTGGGGGGGGTAGGGGGGGGTTGTGGGGTGGGGGGGGGTAGGGGGGGGGGTGTTCAGAGATGACGCCCACCTAATTATGGAAGGATATAACGGAAGGAAGGAAGGAAGGAAGGTAGGAAATGAGGGAGGGAGGGAGGGAGGG
>JAWZYT010004784.1:0-22500 GCA_034508575.1 Petrolisthes manimaculis
AAAAATGCAAAAACACGTTTTTTTGGCCCAAAAAGTCGATTTGTACAGTGCTAGAAAAATTTCAATTTTCAGGCAAAAAAAAATGCTAAAACACGTTTTTTTGGCCCAAAAAGTCGATTTGTACTGTGCTAGAAAAATTTCAATTTTCAGGCAAAAAAAAATGCTAAAACACGTTTTTTTGGCCCAAAAAGTCGATTTGTACTGTGCTAGAAAAATTTCAATTTTCAGGCAAAAAAAATGCTAAAACACGTTTTTTTTGGCCCAAAAAGTCGATTTGTACTGTGCTAGAAAAATTTCAATTTTCAGGCAAAAAAAATGCAAAAACACGTTTTTTTGGCCCAAAAAGTCGATTTGTACAGTGCTAGAAAAATTTCAATTTTCAGGCAAAAAAAATGCTAAAACACGTTTTTTTGGCCCAAAAAGTCGATTTGTACTGTGCTAGAAAAATTTCAATTTTCAGGCAAAAAAAATGCTAAAACACGTTTTTTTGGCCCAAAAAGTCGATTTGTACTGTGCTAGAAAAATTTCAATTTTCAGGCAAAAAAAATGCTAAAACACGTTTTTTTGGCCCAAAAAGTCGATTTGTACTGTGCTAGAAAAATTTCAATTTTCAGGCAAAAAAAATGCTAAAACACGTTTTTTTGGCCCAAAAAGTCGATTTGTACTGTGCTAGAAAAAATTCAATTTTCAGGCAAAAAAAATGCTAAAACACGTTTTTTTGGCCCAAAAAGTCGATTTGTACTGTGCTAGAAAAATTCAATTTTCAGGCAAAAAAAATGCTAAAACACGTTTTTTTGGCCCAAAAAGTCGATTTGTACTGTGCTAGAAAAATTTCAATTTTCAGGCAAAAAAAATGCTAAAACACGTTTTTTTGGCCCAAAAAGTCGATTTGTACTGTGCTAGAAAAATTTCAATTTTCAGGCAAAAAAAATGCTAAAACACGTTTTTTTGGCCCAAAAAGTCGATTTGTACTGTGCTAGAAAAATTTCAATTTTCAGGCAAAAAAAATGCTAAAACACGTTTTTTTGGCCCAAAAAGTCGATTTGTACTGTGCTAGAAAAATTTCAATTTTCAGGCAAAAAAAATGCTAAAACACGATTTTTTGGCCCAAAAAGTCGATTTGTACTGTGCTAGAAAAATTTCAATTTTCAGGCAAAAAAAATGCTAAAACACGTTTTTTTTGGCCCAAAAAGTCGATTTGTACTGTGCTAGAAAAATTTCAATTTTCAGGCAAAAAAAATGCAAAAACACGTTTTTTTGGCCCAAAAAGTCGATTTGTACAGTGCTAGAAAAATTTCAATTTTCAGGCAAAAAAAATGCTAAAACACGTTTTTTTGGCCCAAAAAGTCGATTTGTACTGTGCTAGAAAAATTTCAATTTTCAGGCAAAAAAATGCTAAAACACGTTTTTTTGGCCCAAAAAGTCGATTTGTACTGTGCTAGAAAAATTTCAATTTTCAGGCAAAAAAAATGCTAAAACACGTTTTTTTGGCCCAAAAAGTCGATTTGTACTGTGCTAGAAAAATGTCCATTTTCAGGCAAAAAAAATGCTAAAACACGTTTTTTTGGCCCAAAAAGTCGATTTGTACTGTGCTAGAAAAATTTCAATTTTCAGGCAAAAAAAATGCTAAAACACGTTTTTTCGGCCCAAAAAGTCGATTTGTACTGTGCTAGAAAAATTTCAATTTTCAGGCAAAAAAAATGCTAAAACACGTTTTTTTGGCCCAAAAAGTCGATTTGTACTGTGCTAGAAAAATTTCAATTTTCAGGCAAAAAAAATGCAAAAACACGTTTTTTTGGCCCAAAAAGTCGATTTGTACAGTGCTAGAAAAATTTCAATTTTCAGGCAAAAAAAATGCAAAAACACGTTTTTTTGGCCCAAAAAGTCGATTTGTACAGTGCTAGAAAAATTTCAATTGTCAGGCAAAAAAATGCAAAAACACGTTTTTTTGGCCCAAAAAGTCGATTTGTACTGTGCTAGAAAAATTTCAATTTTCAGGCAAAAAAAATGCAAAAACACGTTTTTTTGGCCCAAAAAGTCGATTTGTACTGTGCTAGAAAAATTTCAATTTTCAGGCAAAAAAAATGCTAGAACACGTTTTTTTGGCCCAAAAAGTCGATTTGTACTGTGCTAGAAAAATTTCAATTTTCAGGCAAAAAAATGCTAAAACACGTTTTTTTGGCCCAAAAAGTCGATTTGTACTGTGCTAGAAAAATTTCAATTTTCAGGCAAAAAAAATGCTAAAACACGTTTTTTTGGCCCAAAAAGTCGATTTGTACTGTGCTAGAAAAATTTCAATTTTCAGGCAAAAAAAATGCAAAAACACGTTTTTTTGGCCCAAAAAGTCGATTGGTACTGTGCTAGAAAAATTTCAATTTTCAGGCAAAAAAAATGCTAAAACACGTTTTTTTGGCCCAAAAAGTCGATTTGTACTGTGCTAGAAAAATTTCAATTTTCAGGCAAAAAAAATGCTAAAACACGTTTTTTTGGCCCAAAAAGTCGATTTGTACTGTGCTAGAAAAAATTCAATTTTCAGGCAAAAAAAATGCTAAAACACGTTTTTTTGGCCCAAAAAGTCGATTTGTACTGTGGTAGAAAAATTTCAATTTTCAGGCAAAAAAAATGCTAAAACACGTTTTTTTGGCCCAAAAAGTCGATTAGTACTGTGCTAGAAAAATTTCAATTTTCAGGCAAAAAAAATGCTAAAACACGTTTTTTTGGCCCAAAAAGTCGATTTGTACTGTGCTAGAAAAATTTCAATTTTCAGGCAAAAAAAATGCTAAGACACGTTTTTTTGGCCCAAAAAGTCGATTTGTACTGTGCTAGAAAAAAATCAATTTTCAGGCAAAAAAAATGCTAAAACACGTTTTTTTGGCCCAAAAAGTCGATTTGTACTGTGCTAGAAAAATTTCAATTTTCAGGCAAAAGAAATGCTAAAACACGTTTTTTTGGCCCAAAAAGTCGATTTGTACTGTGCTAGAAAAATTTCAATTTTTGGCAAAAAAAATGCTAAAACACGTTTTTTTGGCCCAAAAAGTCGATTTGTACTGTGCTAGAAAAAATTCAATTTTCAGGCAAAAAAAATGCTAAAACACGTTTTTTTGGCCCAAAAAGTCGATTTGTACTGTGCTAGAAAAATTTCAATTTTCAGGCAAAAAAAATGCTAAAACACGTTTTTTTGGCCCAAAAAGTCGATTTGTACTGTGCTAGAAAAATTTCAATTTTCAGGCAAAAAAAATGCTAAAACACGTTTTTTGGGCCCAAAAAGTCGATTTGTACAGTGCTAGAAAAATTTCAATTTTCAGGCAAAAAAAATGCTAAAACACGTTTTTTTGGCCCAAAAAGTCGATTTGTACTGTGCTAG
Source organism: Petrolisthes manimaculis (assembly GCA_034508575.1). Lineage (NCBI taxonomy): Eukaryota > Metazoa > Arthropoda > Malacostraca > Decapoda > Porcellanidae > Petrolisthes > Petrolisthes manimaculis. The sequence continues at coordinate 3,365 of JAWZYT010004784.1, forward strand.
AAAAATTTCAATTTTCAGGCAAAAAAAATGCTAAAACACGTTTTTTTGGCCCAAAAAGTCGATTTGTACTGTGCTAGAAAAATTTCAATTTTCAGGCAAAAAAAATGCTAAAACACGTTTTTTTGGCCCAAAAAGTCGATTTGTACTGTGCTAGAAAAATTTCAATTTTCAGGCAAAAAAAATGCTAAAACACGTTTTTTTGGCCCAAAAAGTCGATTTGTACTGTGCTAGAAAAATTTCAATTTTCAGGCAAAAAAAATGCTAAAACACGTTTTTTTGGCCCAAAAAGTCGATTTGTACTGTGCTAGAAAAATTTCAATTTTCAGGCAAAAAAAATGCTAAAACACGTTTTTTTGGCCCAAAAAGTCGATTTGTACTGTGCTAGAAAAAATTCAATTTTCAGGCAAAAAAAATGCTAAAACACGTTTTTTTGGCCCAAAAAGTCGATTTGTACTGTGCTAGAAAAATTTCAATTTTCAGGCAAAAAAAATGCTAAAACACGTTTTTTTGGCCCAAAAAGTCGATTTGTACTGTGCTAGAAAAATTTCAATTTTCAGGCAAAAAAAAATGCTAAAACACGTTTTTTTGGCCCAAAAAGTCGATTTGTACTGTGCTAGAAAAATTTCAATTTTCAGGCAAAAAAAATGCTAAAACACGTTTTTTTGGCCCAAAAAGTCGATTTGTACTGTGCTAGAAAAATTTCAATTTTCAGGCAAAAAAAATGCAAAAACACGTTTTTTTGGCCCAAAAAGTCGATTTGTACAGTGCTAGAAAAATTTCAATTTTCAGGCAAAAAAAATGCTAAAACACGTTTTTTTGGCCCAAAAAGTCGATTTGTACTGTGCTAGAAAAATTTCAATTTTCAGGCAAAAAAAATGCTAAAACACGTTTTTTTGGCCCAAAAAGTCGATTTGTACTGTGCTAGAAAAATTTCAATTTTCAGGCAAAAAAAATGCTAAAACACGTTTTTTTGGCCCAAAAAGTCGATTTGTACTGTGCTAGAAAAATTTCAATTTTCAGGCAAAAAAAATGCTAAAACACGTTTTTTTGGCCCAAAAAGTCGATTTGTACTGTGCTAGAAAAATTTCAATTTTCAGGCAAAAAAATGCTAAAACACGTTTTTTTGGCCCAAAAAGTCGATTTGTACTGTGCTAGAAAAATTTCAATTTTCAGGCAAAAAAAATGCTAAAACACGTTTTTTTGGCCCAAAAAGTCGATTTGTACTGTGCTAGAAAAATTTCAATTTTCAGGCAAAAAAAATGCTAAAACACGTTTTTTGGGCCCAAAAAGTCGATTTGTACTGTGCTAGAAAAATTTCAATTTTCAGGCAAAAAAAATGCTAAAACACGTTTTTTTGGCCCAAAAAGTCGATTTGTACTGTGCTAGAAAAATTTCAATTTTCAGGCAAAAAAAATGCAAAAACACGTTTTTTTGGCCCAAAAAGTCGATTTGTACAGTGCTAGAAAAATTTCAATTTTCAGGCAAAAAAAATGCTAAAACACGTTTTTTTGGCCCAAAAAGTCGATTTGTACTGTGCTAGAAAAATTTCAATTTTCAGGCAAAAAAAATGCTAAAACACGTTTTTTTGGCCCAAAAAGTCGATTTGTACTGTGCTAGAAAAATTTCAATTTTCAGGCAAAAAAAATGCTAAAACACGTTTTTTTGGCCCAAAAAGTCGATTTGTACTGTGCTAGAAAAATTTCAATTTTCAGGCAAAAAAAATGCTAAAACACGTTTTTTTGGCCCAAAAAGTCGATTGGTACTGTGCTAGAAAAATTTCAATTTTCAGGCAAAAAAAATGCTAAAACACGTTTTTTTGGCCCAAAAAGTCGATTTGTACTGTGCTAGAAAAATTTCAATTTTCAGGCAAAAAAAATGCTAAAACACGTTTTTTTGGCCCAAAAAGTCGATTTGTACTGTGCTAGAAAAATTTCAATTTTCAGGCAAAAAAAATACAAAAACACGTTTTTTTGGCCCAAAAAGTCGATTTGTACAGTGCTAGAAAAATTTCAATTTTCAGGCAAAAAAAATGCAAAAACACGTTTTTTTGGCCCAAAAAGTCGATTTGTACAGTGCTAGAAAAATTTCAATTTTCAGGCAAAAAAAATGCTAAAACACTTTTTTTGGCCCAAAAAGTCGATTTGTACTGTGCTAGAAAAATTTCAATTTTCAGGCAAAAAAAATGCAAAAACACGTTTTTTTGGCCCAAAAAGTCGATTTGTACTGTGCTAGTAAAATTTCAATTTTCAGGCAAAAAAAATGCTAAAACACGTTTTTTTGGCCCAAAAAGTCGATTTGTACTGTGCTAGAAAAATTTCAATTTTCAGGCAAAAAAAATGCTAAAACACGTTTTTTTGGCCCAAAAAGTCGATTTGTACTGTGCTAGAAAAATTTCAATTTTCAGGCAAAAAAAATGCTAAAACACGTTTTTTTGGCCCAAAAAGTCGATTTGTACTGTGCTAGAAAAATTTCAATTTTCAGGCAAAAAAAATGCAAAAACACGTTTTTTTGGCCCAAAAAGTCGATTTGTACTGTGCTAGAAAAATTTCAATTTTCAGGCAAAAAAAATGCTAAAACACGTTTTTTTGGCCCAAAAAGTCGATTTGTACTGTGCTAGAAAAATTTCAATTTTCAGGCAAAAAAAATGCTAAAACACGTTTTTTTGGCCCAAAAAGTCGATTTGTACTGTGCTAGAAAAATTTCAATTTTCAGGCAAAAAAAATGCTAAAACACGTTTTTTTGGCCCAAAAAGTCGATTTGTACTGTGCTAGAAAAAATTCAATTTTCAGGCAAAAAAAATGCTAAAACACGTTTTTTTGGCCCAAAAAGTCGATTTGTACTGTGCTAGAAAAATTTCAATTTTCAGGCAAAAAAAATGCTAAAACACGTTTTTTTGGCCCAAAAAGTCGATTTGTACTGTGCTAGAAAAATTTCAATTTTCAGGCAAAAAAAATGCTAAAACACGTTTTTTTGGCCCAAAAAGTCGATTTGTACTGTGCTAGAAAAATTTCAATTTTCAGGCAAAAAAAATGCTAAAACACGTTTTTTTGGCCCAAAAAGTCGATTGGTACTGTGCTAGAAAAATTTCAATTTTCAGGCAAAAAAAATGCTAAAACACGTTTTTTTGGCCCAAAAAGTCGATTTGTACTGTGCTAGAAAAATTTCAATTTTCAGGCAAAAAAAATGCTAAAACACGTTTTTTTGGCCCAAAAAGTCGATTTGTACTGTGCTAGAAAAATTTCAATTTTCAGGCAAAAAAAATACAAAAACACGTTTTTTTGGCCCAAAAAGTCGATTTGTACAGTGCTAGAAAAATTTCAATTTTCAGGCAAAAAAAATGCAAAAACACGTTTTTTTGGCCCAAAAAGTCGATTTGTACAGTGCTAGAAAAATTTCAATTTTCAGGCAAAAAAAATGCTAAAACACTTTTTTTGGCCCAAAAAGTCGATTTGTACTGTGCTAGAAAAATTTCAATTTTCAGGCAAAAAAAATGCAAAAACACGTTTTTTTGGCCCAAAAAGTCGATTTGTACTGTGCTAGTAAAATTTCAATTTTCAGGCAAAAAAAATGCTAAAACACGTTTTTTTGGCCCAAAAAGTCGATTTGTACTGTGCTAGAAAAATTTCAATTTTCAGGCAAAAAAAATGCTAAAACACGTTTTTTTGGCCCAAAAAGTCGATTTGTACTGTGCTAGAAAAATTTCAATTTTCAGGCAAAAAAAATGCTAAAACACGTTTTTTTGGCCCAAAAAGTCGATTTGTACTGTGCTAGAAAAATTTCAATTTTCAGGCAAAAAAAATGCAAAAACACGTTTTTTTGGCCCAAAAAGTCGATTTGTACTGTGCTAGAAAAATTTCAATTTTCAGGCAAAAAAAATGCTAAAACACGTTTTTTTGGCCCAAAAAGTCGATTTGTACTGTGCTAGAAAAATTTCAATTTTCAGGCAAAAAAAATGCTAAAACACGTTTTTTTGGCCCAAAAAGTCGATTTGTACTGTGCTAGAAAAATTTCAATTTTCAGGCAAAAAAAATGCTAAAACACGTTTTTTTGGCCCAAAAAGTCGATTTGTACTGTGCTAGAAAAAATTCAATTTTCAGGCAAAAAAAATGCTAAAACACGTTTTTTTGGCCCAAAAAGTCGATTTGTACTGTGCTAGAAAAATTTCAATTTTCAGGCAAAAAAAATGCTAAAACACGTTTTTTTGGCCCAAAAAGTCGATTTGTACTGTGCTAGAAAAATTTCAATTTTCAGGCAAAAAAAATGCTAAAACACGTTTTTTTGGCCCAAAAAGTCGATTTGTACTGTGCTAGAAAAAATTCAATTTTCAGGCAAAAAAAATGCTAAAACACGTTTTTTTGGCCCAAAAAGTCGATTTGTACTGTGCTAGAAAAATTTCAATTTTCAGGCAAAAAAAAATGCTAAAACACGTTTTTTTGGCCCAAAAAGTCGATTTGTACTGTGCTAGAAAAATTTCAATTTTCTGGCAAAAAAAATGCTAAAACACGTTTTTTTGGCCCAAAAAGTCGATTTGTACTGTGCTAGAAAAAATTCAATTTTCAGGAAAAAAAAATGCTAAAACACGTTTTTTTGGCCCAAAAAGTCGATTTGTACTGTGCTAGAAAAATTTCAATTTTCAGGCAAAAAAAATGCTAAAACACGTTTTTTTGGCCCAAAAAGTCGATTTGTACTGTGCTAGAAAAATTTCAATTTTCAGGCAAAAAAAATGCTAAAACACGTTTTTTTGGCCCAAAAAGTCGATTTGTACTGTGCTAGAAAAAATTCAATTTTCAGGCAAAAAAAATGCTAAAACACGTTTTTTTGGCCCAAAAAGTCGATTTGTACTGTGCTAGAAAATTTCAATTTTCAGGCAAAAAAAAATGCTAAAACACGTTTTTTTGGCCCAAAAAGTCGATTTGTACTGTGCTAGAAAAATTTCAATTTTCTGGCAAAAAAAATGCTAAAACACGTTTTTTTGGCCCAAAAAGTCGATTTGTACTGTGCTAGAAAAAATTCAATTTTCAGGCAAAAAAAATGCTAAAACACGTTTTTTTGGCCCAAAAAGTCGATTTGTACTGTGCTAGAAAAATTTCAATTTTCAGGCAAAAAAAATGCTAAAACACGTTTTTTTGGCCCAAAAAGTCGATTTGTACTGTGCTAGAAAAATTTCAATTTTCAGGCAAAAAAAATGCTAAAACACGTTTTTTTGGCCCAAAAAGTCGATTTGTACTGTGCTAGAAAAATTTCAATTTTCAGGCAAAAAAAATGCTAAAACACGTTTTTTTGGCCCAAAAAGTCGATTTGTACTGTGCTAGAAAAATTTCAATTTTCAGGCAAAAAAAAATGCTAAAACACGTTTTTTTGGCCCAAAAAGTCGATTTGTACTGTGCTAGAAAAATTTCAATTTTCAGGCAAAAAAATGCAAAAACACGTTTTTTTGGCCCAAAAAGTCGATTTGTACTGTGCTAGAAAAATTTCAATTTTCAGGCAAAAAAAATGCTAAAACACGTTTTTTTGGCCCAAAAAGTCGATTTGTACTGTGCTAGAAAAATTTCAATTTTCAGGCAAAAAAAATGCTAAAACACGTTTTTTTGGCCCAAAAAGTCGATTTGTACTGTGCTAGAAAAATTTCAATTTTCAGGCAAAAAAAATGCTAAAACACGTTTTTTTGGCCCAAAAAGTCGATTTGTACTGTGCTAGAAAAAATTCAATTTTCAGGCAAAAAAAATGCTAAAACACGTTTTTTTGGCCCAAAAAGTCGATTTGTACTGTGCTAGAAAAATTTCAATTTTCAGGCAAAAAAAATGCTAAAACACGTTTTTTTGGCCCAAAAAGTCGATTTGTACTGTGCTAGAAAAATTTCAATTTTCAGGCAAAAAAAATGCTAAAACACGTTTTTTTGGCCCAAAAAGTCGATTTGTACTGTGCTAGAAAAAATTCAATTTTCAGGCAAAAAAAATGCTAAAACACGTTTTTTTGGCCCAAAAAGTCGATTTGTACTGTGCTAGAAAAATTTCAATTTTCAGGCAAAAAAAAATGCTAAAACACGTTTTTTTGGCCCAAAAAGTCGATTTGTACTGTGCTAGAAAAATTTCAATTTTCTGGCAAAAAAAATGCTAAAACACGTTTTTTTGGCCCAAAAAGTCGATTTGTACTGTGCTAGAAAAAATTCAATTTTCAGGAAAAAAAAATGCTAAAACACGTTTTTTTGGCCCAAAAAGTCGATTTGTACTGTGCTAGAAAAATTTCAATTTTCAGGCAAAAAAAATGCTAAAACACGTTTTTTTGGCCCAAAAAGTCGATTTGTACTGTGCTAGAAAAATTTCAATTTTCAGGCAAAAAAAATGCTAAAACACGTTTTTTTGGCCCAAAAAGTCGATTTGTACTGTGCTAGAAAAAATTCAATTTTCAGGCAAAAAAAATGCTAAAACACGTTTTTTTGGCCCAAAAAGTCGATTTGTACTGTGCTAGAAAAATTTCAATTTTCAGGCAAAAAAAAATGCTAAAACACGTTTTTTTGGCCCAAAAAGTCGATTTGTACTGTGCTAGAAAAATTTCAATTTTCTGGCAAAAAAAATGCTAAAACACGTTTTTTTGGCCCAAAAAGTCGATTTGTACTGTGCTAGAAAAAATTCAATTTTCAGGCAAAAAAAATGCTAAAACACGTTTTTTTGGCCCAAAAAGTCGATTTGTACTGTGCTAGAAAAATTTCAATTTTCAGGCAAAAAAAATGCTAAAACACGTTTTTTTGGCCCAAAAAGTCGATTTGTACTGTGCTAGAAAAATTTCAATTTTCAGGCAAAAAAAATGCTAAAACACGTTTTTTTGGCCCAAAAAGTCGATTTGTACTGTGCTAGAAAAAATTCAATTTTCAGGCAAAAAAAATGCTAAAACACGTTTTTTTGGCCCAAAAAGTCGATTTGTACTGTGCTAGAAAAATTTCAATTTTCAGGCAAAAAAAAATGCTAAAACACGTTTTTTTGGCCCAAAAAGTCGATTTGTACTGTGCTAGAAAAATTTCAATTTTCAGGCAAAAAAAATGCTAAAACACGTTTTTTTGGCCCAAAAAGTCGATTTGTACTGTGCTAGAAAAATTTCAATTTTCAGGCAAAAAAAATGCTAAAACACGTTTTTTTGGCCCAAAAAGTCGATTTGTACTGTGCTAGAAAAATTTCAATTTTCAGGCAAAAAAAATGCTAAAACACGTTTTTTTGGCCCAAAAAGTCGATTTGTACTGTGCTAGAAAAATTTCAATTTTCAGGCAAAAAAAATGCTAAAACACGTTTTTTTGGCCCAAAAAGTCGATTTGTACTGTGCTAGAAAAATTTCAATTTTCAGGCAAAAAAAATGCTAAAACACGTTTTTTTGGCCCAAAAAGTCGATTTGTACTGTGCTAGAAAAAATTCAATTTTCAGGCAAAAAAAATGCTAAAACACGTTTTTTTGGCCCAAAAAGTCGATTTGTACTGTGCTAGAAAAATTTCAATTTTCAGGCAAAAAAAATGCTAAAACACGTTTTTTTGGCCCAAAAAGTCGATTTGTACTGTGCTAGAAAAATTTCAATTTTCAGGCAAAAAAAATGCTAAAACACGTTTTTTTGGCCCAAAAAGTCGATTTGTACTGTGCTAGAAAAAATTCAATTTTCAGGCAAAAAAAATGCTAAAACACGTTTTTTTGGCCCAAAAAGTCGATTTGTACTGTGCTAGAAAAATTTCAATTTTCAGGCAAAAAAAAATGCTAAAACACGTTTTTTTGGCCCAAAAAGTCGATTTGTACTGTGCTAGAAAAATTTCAATTTTCTGGCAAAAAAAATGCTAAAACACGTTTTTTTGGCCCAAAAAGTCGATTTGTACTGTGCTAGAAAAAATTCAATTTTCAGGAAAAAAAAATGCTAAAACACGTTTTTTTGGCCCAAAAAGTCGATTTGTACTGTGCTAGAAAAATTTCAATTTTCAGGCAAAAAAAATGCTAAAACACGTTTTTTTGGCCCAAAAAGTCGATTTGTACTGTGCTAGAAAAATTTCAATTTTCAGGCAAAAAAAATGCTAAAACACGTTTTTTTGGCCCAAAAAGTCGATTTGTACTGTGCTAGAAAAAATTCAATTTTCAGGCAAAAAAAATGCTAAAACACGTTTTTTTGGCCCAAAAAGTCGATTTGTACTGTGCTAGAAAAATTTCAATTTTCAGGCAAAAAAAAATGCTAAAACACGTTTTTTTGGCCCAAAAAGTCGATTTGTACTGTGCTAGAAAAATTTCAATTTTCTGGCAAAAAAAATGCTAAAACACGTTTTTTTGGCCCAAAAAGTCGATTTGTACTGTGCTAGAAAAAATTCAATTTTCAGGCAAAAAAAATGCTAAAACACGTTTTTTTGGCCCAAAAAGTCGATTTGTACTGTGCTAGAAAAATTTCAATTTTCAGGCAAAAAAAATGCTAAAACACGTTTTTTTGGCCCAAAAAGTCGATTTGTACTGTGCTAGAAAAATTTCAATTTTCAGGCAAAAAAAATGCTAAAACACGTTTTTTTGGCCCAAAAAGTCGATTTGTACTGTGCTAGAAAAAATTCAATTTTCAGGCAAAAAAAATGCTAAAACACGTTTTTTTGGCCCAAAAAGTCGATTTGTACTGTGCTAGAAAAATTTCAATTTTCAGGCAAAAAAAAATGCTAAAACACGTTTTTTTGGCCCAAAAAGTCGATTTGTACTGTGCTAGAAAAATTTCAATTTTCAGGCAAAAAAAATGCTAAAACACGTTTTTTTGGCCCAAAAAGTCGATTTGTACTGTGCTAGAAAAATTTCAATTTTCAGGCAAAAAAAATGCTAAAACACGTTTTTTTGGCCCAAAAAGTCGATTTGTACTGTGCTAGAAAAATTTCAATTTTCAGGCAAAAAAAATGCTAAAACACGTTTTTTCTTTGCTTCACTTACACTTTATCTAATTGATTTCTTCTCGTTCTTTCACTCCTGCTCTACCCAATTATAGTTTAATTCACTTCAGAATCAGTGCAATATATTTACCTAATTTTTCATTTGAGAAAAATAATAAAATAAAACTGACTGACTGCCTCACTGATAGACTAGGTGAGAAAGTGACTTATGACTGATTTACTTACTGTCTGACTGACTTATGACAGGGTGACCGACTGATTAAGAAAGTGACTAATCATTGTAAGAGGTTATCAAGTTAGTTCACTTACCCCACTCTCCATTTCTTTGATTTATACAGATTCCTCCAAATTATTCCAAGCAACAGGACACCATAATTTTTATTAATCTGGTCCCGTTTCTGGGTATACTTTGGAGGAATCAAGGCACTCCAATGTACCAAATGTATACTACAGTATCTTCTTAAATAGAGTTTGTATTGTTGGTAAAGTGGAAGGTCTCTGATACTTCCAAACTATGCCATGAAACAGATCCCCCTATTAATACTATTGAATGCGTTTGTATGTTTTCTGGCATAGATAGGAGGAATCAGTAGTCTTCTAATTCACCAACAATAAAATAATCTCCCCCTAACTTCCCCATGAGGAAAATAATTAAATAACGAATGATAACATCACAATATATTCACATATATATTTATACAGTATGTCTTTCTTTCTATACAACCAATAATCAATCTGTTTCCTGGCATAGTCTGGAGGAATCAGTGTGAGGTTATTGATTCCTCCAAAATATACAACAACAAAACAGATGATCAAAACCAATGCAATCTACTTCAGGCTTAAGTTTTGAGAAGAAAAGAATACCGAAGCCTTCAATGTCTGAGAGCTACTGATTCCTCCAAACTGTACTATAAAACAGATTCCCCATTCGTATAGTGAGCGATCCTGTTTCCTGGTATAGTTTGGAGGATTCAATACTCTCTAATTTGACCACAGGAGAGTATATATCCCATTATTAAAATATTATAACATACAATAAAGTTAAATAAATATGAAAAATATAATAATGAACAAGGTTAGTCTGGAGCAAGTGATTCCTCCAAAGTATTCCAAGCAACATGCCATCAATATTTTCATCAATCTGGTTCTGTTTTCTGGCATATTTTGGAGGAATCAAGGAGCTCCAAAGAACTAAAAGTATCCTGTCCATTTAAATATGATACTTAAGGTTAGGTTAGGGTGTGAGACTAGATAATCATAAGCAGCTTTATCAATGGTTTATCATAATGACTAATAGAGATACAGTAATACCTTAATGAGTGTGTGTGTGTGTGTGTGTCTATAAGTTTGATCACTGTATAATAATTTAATCAGCCAATTTAATTTTCAGTAAGTAGTTTAATAATTACAACCACTGTATAATTAATAAGTCACCAAATTTAATAGTGTGTAAGTACTGTAGTTTGATAGTTACAATCTCTGTATAATAATTGAATGTACAAATTCATTAAAACATTACAGTAATAAGTCATTGAGGCACCTAATTTTCATTTGTTTGTCTGTTTACAAATCACTTCAAACAGCTGTGAATTTGGTCCTAGATTATCTTTACTCTTTATCTCTTCTATGAGAAATAAAAGTCAGCTTAAGGGTGAATCTCATGTTGGTGAGTTAGAGGGCTAACATACTGATTCCTCTTAATTATACTGTACCAGGATACAAGTGACATCAGTGTTACAAACTATAGTCCTATTTCATGAAGGCAAAATGCTAGTGCTTGGATAATCCCGTAAACAATGCGTATCTGTTAACTCTATCATTCTAAATAACAAGAATCATATCCTTCCCTATGAATTTCTAATTTTGTAAATTCTCTGCACATTTCAATTTTATAATAAAAAAGGTACAGTTATATTTTGTGAATAATTCTGATTTTGAGAACCAAAATGATAAAAACCACATCTGGTTTGACAATGCCGATATTCCGCCATTGTCAGCAGTTGGCGCCAGGCAAGCCGTCATGTGTTAAGTGTGATCGTCAGGGTCAACTGGACACTTGGTATGGTCAATAGAACTGAGATTCACCATAATTGAAATTATTACAAATTATATTAACTAAGAACACAGTTGGTAGTCAGCCTCAGGAATTGGTACACAGAGCAATGGTTGGCATTGGTTACATACTGTAGGCATTGTTCTGTTGACTGATTTATGTATTAACCAAATAACATGACTAGAAAAGTTTGGTGGTAGGAAATTAAGGTACTAAATTTTCTAGTTGTTATGAACCTTTGATGTCACAGTGGTGTATAAGAATTTCTGAGGCTGACTATACATAGAGCCACAACCCACTGTTTAATATCCCAACCAAGAAAAAAATGAAGTGAATTTGATGTACAATACATTCAACTTTATGTACTGTATTGTGATAGTACTTTACTAGTACAGTATATAATTAGTGCTTGTTTTTCAGTAGAGTTTTTAACCACACAATTTAGTAACCCTGAAGTAAAAACCCAGCAACTTGACTCCACTTCATTTGTTTTGGTTGGGTCAGAAAGAAATTAATATGAATGCACATGTACACAGTAAAATACTAGTAATACATACATACAGTATACTGTTCCAGAAGATGACAAAAATATTGCAACCTTCACTAAGTACAATAGGAACAAAATAAGTATAAGAAATAGTACAGTAAGAACTGTTTATGTTTATGTATAAATTGGAATATCAATACCACTGGAATGAACAAATACATAATAATATGGTACATAACAACTACAGGATACAGCACTAAATCATTATTACAATACAGTACAAAGAGAGGATGCAATACTAAATTTATATTATATTACAGTATAATGCTTTCACAAAGGACAACACACACACACAGTCACTCCCAGGCTCCAGGGGTCATTGTCACACCACAAATGATAACAAACATTATACTGAGCAGACCTGAGGTAAAATAATAATATTATTGTATGTTTAACAACCATGATAACACAATATGGTTTGTATAGGGCCATATGCAGGAATATTGATGGTGTTGACAATGGTGTGGTACTGGTACAATGACTCCATATACACACAACAGAACCATCGTATTGGTACCATGCCATTGTCAACACAACGGATATTCTTGCATATGGACCACAGTTCCATCATGGAGCACATACAACCCCTTGCCTGTATCCTGATTCCTGGCACAAAGCTTAGAATACTTCACCACTAAGTTACAAGTTACATTTTCTACATACTGTAGGTGTGGTTGAATATATGGATCATATGCAAGAATATCTGTGGTGTTGACAATGGCATGGTAACGGTATGATGGCTCTTTGGTTTGTGTATATAGTTATCATACTGGTACCACACCATCATCAACACCATGAATATTATTGCCTACGAGCCCAAGGACTAACGAGAGACATTTATGATGGAATTCCCAGAAGAGGCCAACGTTCCACTCGCTCAGAGGTGATGTGGTGCTGATGTTACTGGCAGTAGAATGTATGTGTACAATTGACTAAATATTACACAAAAACATTGTTCTCTCTCCCTCACACACATGCTCAATATCATTCATTCGTGTTTATATTACATCAAAACTCTGCTCTCTCTCTCTGATTCACTCATACTCAATATCATTCTTGCCATGTTAACATTACACCATAACACTGCTCTCTCATTCACACATTCACTCATACTTAACATCATTCTTTCATTCATGTCTTGTTAATCTTGCACTCAAACGGGACTTAGTTCACATAGCCATACATAGAGTTTGTTGTGGGTCACCAACCTCTAGAACACACACATATCTTCTGCCTTCACCTCACCTTGATATCCACTTCAGAAGCTTCTCTTCATGTTTATCCCTACAAAATTAGAAATATCATTAGCATACTCTTTAATGTATTATGGCATGTATTCATCATTAATATAGATATTCCAACAAAGAATTAAGAGGACTATTGATGACAGACATGTAATACTAAAAATACAGTGAGTATGCTTTGATGTTAAATAAATAATTACCATATAGCTTAAATTTGTTCATAGCTGTAGCCCTCAAAGGTGTGATGTCTTAACATTTAGTAGTTTACAATAATATATTGAATAGTATTTGAAGAATAGCTGGACAGTTAAAGAGGACTGTGATCAAGTCAGAAAATTGAAGGCAAGAGAGTCTATCAATCACTGCCATAAAAACTTTTGGTACATTAGAGCACCTTGATTCCTCCAAAGTTTATATACCAGGAAACAGGACTAGCATAACAAAAATAATGGTAGCCTGTTGCTTGGAATAGTTTGGAGGAATGATTTACTCTAGATTTATCAACAACAAACTAACCCCATAAACATACCCAGAGTTTCCTGAGAGCAACGACGGTGGTGTTGTGGAGGGTTGGACCGACGAGTGGGTTCATTTGGTGCATGTAACAACACAGCCAACTGCAAGAGGTTAAAACACACATGAATTATTTGCTGCTGTACCACATTGAATAATTTTCTACATAATACCAACAAAGTGCCAGATCAACATACAGTACATACCTTGAGTCTTCCTTTCGATATGGGTGAGTACCGTACTATACTATTTTCTATGAATCTGTGTATAGTAAACCCTCATCATCCACAATTTTCTATAAATCTGTGTTCAGTAAAACCCTATTATCTCCTATTTTATTTTAATCTGTGAACGGTAAACCCTCATCATCCACTATTTTCTATGAATCCGTGTACAGTAAACCTTTATGGGTGTGTAATGTACAAAAAGGGTTTACCATACAGATTCATTATAAATAATGCAAAATGAGGCATTAAGGTATGAAGAGATAATATATAAAAGGTGGTATATAATGATGATATACATAGGTGATACCAATACTAAAAAACAAATACAGAATTAATTAATATAAACAATAATGACATGACATGCACCAAAATATATGCAAGATTTTAGAGTCCTACAACTAGTTATTGTTATAGTTTTAGTTCTGGTATCTATATCTGATGAGATACTCTCCCGAACGTCAGCCAGGCAAGCCCAACTCCCCACCATGATACCCATCCATGGCAGTAACCCCTGAGTAACATATACAGTTTGAAACTCTCGGACATGGGCAAGGCTCGATCTGCCGACCTCACGGATGCGAGGCCGACACTTTATCACTGTACTAGCCAGGGGCAATAAATTATAACATCTCATGCACCTAAAAATATGTAAGACTGTTGAGCGTCTACTTACAATAACCAACAGGATACTGCCGTTATGATGAGGACACACTGCGTCAAACTGGAAGTATGAGAACCAATGTTATAAATTATAAACTAACAATACATTACACTGGGGGGGTAAGATCCTGAGTACCGGGTGTAACTGTTTATTTCAACACTAATGATTTATATTTGTTCTATGTTATGGTAATATTTTTGTTACCTGTTTCCTGATTTTATCCAAGAATATTAACCCCGATAGTAGGGGAGGGCATGAAATATATCAGGGAAAGAGAGGGGTTGAGATACGGCTATGAAGATGAACGTCGGCCATGTAAACATAGTAGAGAAACAAGATGGTTTGTATCCTTGCTTGTGATTGGTTGTATGTCATGACGTCATCGGCCTAGGCAGCCATGACGTCATGACCTGCTCAGCCAATAGCATTACACCATGTATTTACACCCGCTTATTTACACCCGGTTATTTTACACCCAAGTCCTATCACATCAAATGTATGTGATGTATATTGATATTATGAAATAAGTAAAGGAAATACAAAATTGGATATAAATTAAAAATGTAGAAAAAAATAATTTGAAAGTAACAAAACAAAATATACCCCTGTTTTGTCGTATTTAACATTTTTACACCCAGTTAAATTTAATATCCTATATACACGTACTTTCTCTTAATTACGAGAACTCCGTCTCTATGTTTTGAATTCTATATTGCATTTCATACATATATTATTTTATGAAATTGAGTAGAAATAACTGTTAATTAACATTACCTTACCTGACCTGACCGAACCGAAACTGGGAGGGGACAGACTACCGGGACCTAACCTGGGCAAACTACCGGGACCTAACCTGTGCAGACTACCGGGACCTAACCTGTGCAGACTACCGGGACCTAACCTGGGCAGACTACCGGGACCTAACCTGGGCAGACTACCGGGACCTAACCTGGGCAGACTACCGGGACCTAACCTGGGCAGACTACCGGGACCTAACCTGGGCAGACTACCGGGACCTAACCTGGGCAGACTACCGGGACCTAACCTGGGCAGACTACCGGGACCTAACCTGGGCAGACTACCGGGACCTAACCTGGGCAGACTACCGGGACCTAACCTGGGCAGACTACCGGGACCTAACCTGGGCAGACTACCGGGACCTAACCTGGGCAGACTACCGGGACCTAACCAGGAAAAAATATACAGTAGAAATTAGTCAGACCTCACCTGACCTGACCTAACCTAATCTGAACTGGGACACACTACCGGGACCTAACCTAACCTAATCTGGACTGGGACACACTACCGGGACCTGACCTGACCTAATCTGAACTGGGACACACTACCGGGACCTAACATGGGCAGACTACAGGGACCTAACTATAAGAGGTAACTACTGTTATGCAACATTTGCAGAAGAAATGGTATATAGAAAAGTGGTTTGTAATAATGAAATATAAACACTGGTAATAGTAACATTTTTGATATCGAGTTGTGGCAACTTGTAAAAATATTCCCATTATTATGTATTAAAATTATTACCTAAGTTAGTTTTAGAAAGGCGATTGCGCGTATTTTACCGAAAAGTGTGTTAGAATGGTGCAAAATAGTGAATAATGATACTAATATATACAATATAGTTAACCCAGGTTTTCTGTAAATTTACCATAGTATTATAATTATTGTTGTTTTTATCTTTCATTTACTGATAACTTTGTAACTTTGTATATGTTGTGTTTGTATGTACTGTAACACCAGCAGGGCCACGCATCGCCACGGGTTCTCTAGTTACTTGATAACAACTATATTATATATATTTTAAGTTTTTTTTTTTTTTTTCTAACTTGTTGTGTTGAGTTGATGATGATGGGTGAGAAATATTGCCTTTCCAACAGCACTCCTCTTTTGTATCGTTAATATTATGTTATTAGTGTTTAGTATAATTTATAGTACAGAGGCTGGTTTTTTTTTTTATCTATTAGTTTCTAGATTTTCCTGTATTTTTTGTGTTGTCATAATAATGGCACCTTATGGCGGTGAACGTCAGAGGGAGTACAAGCCTAATATTGTTTTCACTCCAATTAAGCCTTATTTATTTCATATTAATACATTTTATTATGATTGCAATATTTATGTAACGTTCTACAACATATTTTCATTGCAGAGGGATAATGTAGAGAAATGCTAATAAGACTAATTTCGGGAGTTTACCAAACCTCCAAACGATATTAATTAATCAATATTATTTATAGGGGCCTGCTGGTATTATTATTCTGCATTGAAAATATGATTCAATGTAGAACATCACATAAATATTGTAATCATGATAAAATTTATTAATATGAAATAAATAAGGCTTCTTTGGTGGGAAAACAATATTAGGCTTGCAGTCCCTCTGAAGTTCACCGCTATTTGACAACACAAATTTTTATTAGTATTCATTGTACTTCACTGAGATCACACACTAAATCATATACTAATAATAAATAAATAATCAAGCCCCATTTCCCCACTCAGTAGTTAGGCTACACTTGCATATAGTACACGTAGTTCTTTAAATATTACAAGAGTTTGTTTATTTCATGGAATACCAAAGAAAAGATTATTATTTTACACCAAAAAGTATTTTCTACAAGTTTTGTAATTAAATTATGATATTAAAGAAAAGATTATTTTACACCTTACGGTAAGCAATATGTCGGCCACCAGTAACAAGTATTTAAAATGTATTTAGGGAATTTTGATCCAATATTACGAATTTTCAAACTTATTTTAGTGAATTGACGTTTTGAACTAGTGGGAACACTCCGTCTAGGTGTAGTATATTCGGGATGGGTGTAGTATAGAGGGAAGTAGGGGGAAATGAGCCCGCTCGGTGGGGGAAATTGAAATTTCAGCTGGGCTCGCTATCCAACACAGCCGTGGACTGTCACATTACTATAATACCCCACAGTGTTGCCACTTTTGAAAACAGAAATTCCCACAGATTTTACCTCATTTCTCACACAGATTCACACAGATTTTGTTATTCTTCACACAAAATTCACACAAAGCAATAAATTTATTATAAATAAAAAAAACGTAGATAGTTTCTGTTCATTATGTGATCGTATGCTAAACATAAAAATGCTTCAAACTATTTTTAATTGTTCACAATTATTTCATGTGAAAAGTTAGAAAAGTAATAAACTAGGTGTTGCCCTTTTTGTCTGTACATAACAGATTAATATAATAAAAAATGATGAGCTCATTACAATAATTAGCCTACAGGTCACCACTGATATTAGATTCAAAATAAACAGTTAATCATTTTCATATCAGCTGGAACATTTCATTCCATCATTTACATTTGTATTTTATAGTAAACTTGGTGCATCACTTAAAATTCTAATGCAACCAATACATCCTCCTCGGCCACATCTTCATTGGTTGCAAGAATCTTTGCCCCAAAATTTCTTACCATCAAACTGAGTTTGATGGTAAGTTTTCTTTGCAGCACTCATTATATCAATGCTAATTCAAGTGTGGATATCAACTGACTAAAGTTGCGACGGCGGTAGAGGCCTCAGTCTCCCTCCTCTGTCACTCTGTGAGGACAAGCTAGTTTCTGATTTAACTTGTGTTTACATACACACACACACACTCATTTTTCATAATATTCTTAGCATTATCTTAAAATTCACACAGAAATTCACACAGATTTTAAATATTTGGTGTCCTCACACAACACCTCCCACGTAGCTCCATTTCGCACACAGATTTGTGGGAAATTCCCACGAAGTGGCAACACTGATACCCCACCACAGTGTGGTGGGGTATTATAGTAATGTTTATAACTTTCCAACGGCACATTAATTTATTTTCCTACGTTAGCTTGTCACATTCCACTTTTGTCTTTTAATTAATTATTTTTTGGTACATACATATATTTGAGTGCCTTGATTCCTCCAAAGTATGCCAGGAATACTTTGTAGGAATCATTTACTCCAGATTTACATAGGAGTGCCTTGATTCCTTCAAAGTACCTCACCTCAAAGTACACAAGGTGTTGTGTAAAATTTAATTTCAACGAGTCTTGGGATTTCTAACTATAGGGATTTTTTGGAGAATAGTATTAACATTAATACTGACGGCAGTGAAAGGGTTAACTAAAAGGTTCCTTCATACACACACACACTATTATTTATAAATATAATGGCAATATTTTTCATTATATTACGATTTACGAGTAATATAGAGTTACATTATTAATTTACTGATATAAATGACATTCGAAATTAAAGTAAATAATACGTTGTTAATTTTATTACAATGTTTACAACGGGACAGTGAACTGTTTTTTGTTTTGTTGTTGTTGTTGTCACATTACTTTTATTTATAACTCCATAATGTTAGATTAATTATTAAGTCTGCAGGTGTCTCCCCAAGAATGGTGTTTATGCTGTTTAATTAAACAGTATAGGATATGTATAGATTTATTACGGTACCAAGGAGACCAAACACCTTTGACAAGTTGACGTATTTAATTAATTACTGCAAAACATGTCTATATCTTTCTTGTAGTGATTACAATCTTAATTTTGTGTTCTATATATTCTAAAACATTATAACAAGTCATTAACTTTACATAAAATTACAGAAACGTGTTTAATAAAAGTGTTATGACACAAGTTGGAATGTGACTGTGAGGCTGGCAACACTGCTCTTTATCTCTCTCTCTTTCTCTCTCTCTCTCTCTCTCACCCTTTGTAATGACGTCATAATTTGGTTTGGAGAAATCCGTTTGCTACAAAATTACCCTATAATTATCTGAGGTCCCTTGTAGTAACTTTGGAGTACATTGATTCCACCAAAGTATTCAGGAAACAGGATTAATTAATAAATATTATAATGGTATCTATCTATCTATCTACCTATCTATCTACCTATCTATCTACCTATCTATCTATCTATCTATCTATCTACCTATCTATCTATCTATCTACCTATCTATCTATCTATCTATCTATC
>JAWZYT010004784.1:25000-50056 GCA_034508575.1 Petrolisthes manimaculis
GATAGATAAATAAAGATAGATAGATAACGATAGATAGATAAAGATAGATAAAAATAAAGATAGATATAGGTAAAGATAGATAAAAATAAAGATAGATATAGATAAAGATAGATAGATAAAGATAGATGGATAAAGATAGATAGATAAATAAAGATAGATAGATAACGATAGATAGATAAAGATAGATAAAAATAAAGATAGATATAGATAAAGATAGATAGATAAAGATAGATAGATAAAGATAGATAAAAATAAAGATAGATATAGGTAAAGATAGATAGATAAAGATAGATGGATAAAGATAGATAGATAAATAAAGATAGATAGATAACGATAGATAGATAAAGATAGATAAAAATAAAGATAGATATAGGTAAAGATAGATAGATAAAGATAAAGATAGATAAAGATAAAGATAGATAAAGATAAAGATAGATAGATAGATAGATAGATAGATAAAGTCCCGTGGTATGTGTAGATGTGGTGCCGACTATATACCACTCTTGTCCGGCCACGAAAGGGAGACAAGCCACACCCCACTGGCGCCTCTCCTCCCTCCCTCCCTCCCTCCCTCCTGAGTGGCGAGTGGCGAGTAATGAGTGGCGAGTGGCGAGTAATGAGTGGCGAGTAATGAGTGGCGAATAATGAGTGGCGAGTGTTGAGTGGCGAGTGGCGAGTAATGAGTGGCGAGTGGCGAGTAATGAGTGGCGAGTAATGAGTGGCGAGTAATGAGTGGCGAGTAATGAGTGGCGAGTAATGAGTGGTGAGTGGCGAGTAATGAGTGGCAAGTGGTGAGTGGCGAGTAATGAGTGGCGAGTAATGAGTGGCGAGTGGCAAGTAATGAGTGGCAAGTAATGAGTGGTGAGTAATGGGTGGCGAGTGTTGAGTGGCGAGTAATGAGTGGCGAGTGGCGAGTGGCGAGTAATGAGTAGCAAGTAATGAGTGGCGAGTATTGAGTGGCGAGTAATGAGTGGCGAGTAATGAGTGGCGAGTAATGAGTAATGAGTGGCAAGTAATGAGTGGCGAGTGTTGAGTGGCGAGTAATGAGTGGCGAGTAATGAGTGGCGAGTGGCGAGTAATGAGTGGCGAGTAATGAGTGGCGAGTAATGAGTGGCGAGTGGCGAGTAATGAGTGGCGAGTGGCGAGTAATGAGTGGCGAGTAATGAGTGGCGAGTGGCGAGTGGGGAGTGGCGAGTGGCGAGTAATGAGTGGTGAGTGGCGAGTAATGAGTGGCAAGTGGCGAGTGGCAAGTAAAGAGTGGCGAGTGGCGAGTAATGAGTGGCGAGTGGCGAGTGGCGGGTAATGAGTTTCGAGTGGCGAGTGGCGAGTGGCGAGTAACGAGTGGCGAGTAATGAGTGGCGAGTAATGAATGGAGAGTAATGAGTGGCGAGTGGCGAGTATTGAGTGGCGAGTAATGAGTGGCGAGTAATGAATGGCGAGTAATGAGTGGCGAGTAATGAGTGGCGAGTAATGAGTGGCGAGTAATGAGTGGTGAGTAGCGAGTAATGAGTGGCAAGTGGCGAGTGGCGAGTAATGAGTGGCGAGTAATGAGTGGCGAGTGGCAAGTAATGAGTGGCAAGTAATGAGTGGTGAGTAATGGGTGGCGAGTGTTGAGTGGCGAGTAATGAGTGGCGAGTGGCGAGTGGCGAGTAATGAGTGGCGAGTATTGAGTGGCGAGTGGCGAGTAATGAGTTGCGAGTGGCGAGTGGCGAGTAATGAGTGGCGAGTAATGAGTGGCGAGTAATGAGTGGCGAGTAATGAGTAATGAGTGGCAAGTAATGAGTGGCGAGTATTGAGTGGCGAGTAATGAGTGGCGAGTAATGAGTGGCGAGTAATGAGTGGCGAGTAATGAGTGGCGAGTAATGAGTGGCGAGTAATGAGTGGCGAGTGGCGAGTAATGAGTGGCAAGTGGCGAGTGGCGAGTAATGAGTGGCGAGTAATGAGTGGCGAGTGGCAAGTAATGAGTGGCAAGTAATGAGTGGTGAGTAATGGGTGGCGAGTGTTGAGTGGCGAGTAATGAGTGGCGAGTGGCGAGTGGCGAGTGGCGAGTAATGAGTGGCGAGTATTGAGTGGCGAGTGGCGAGTAATGAGTTGCGAGTGGCGAGTAATGAGTGGCGAGTAATGAGTGGCGAGTAATGAGTGGCGAGTAATGAGTAATGAGTGGCAAGTAATGAGTGGCGAGTGTTGAGTGGCGAGTAATGAGTGGCGAGTAATGAGTGGCGAGTGGTGAGTAATGAGTGGCGAGTGGCGAGTAATGAGTGGCGAGTAATGAGTGGCGAGTAATGAGTGGCAAGTGGCGAGTAGGGAGTGGCAAGTGGCGAGTAATGAGTCGTGAGTGGCGAGTAACGAGTGGCGAGTGGTGAGTAAAGAGTGGCGAGTGGCGAGTAATGAGTGGCGAGTAATGAGTGGCGAGTAATGAGTGGCGAGTGGCGAGTAATGAGTTTCAAGTGGCGAGTGGCGAGTGGCGAGTAACGAGTGGCGAGTAATGAGTGGTGAGTAATGAGTGGCGAGTAATGAGTGGCGAGTAATGAGTGGCGAGTAATGAGTGGCAAGTAAAGAGTGGCGAATGGCGAGTAATGAGTGGCGAGTGGCGAGTAATGAGTGGCCAGTAATGAGTGGCGAGTAATGAGTGGCGAGTAATGAGTGGCGAGTGGCGAGTGGGGAGTGCAAATGACGAGTAATGAGTAGTGAGTGGCGAGTAGTGAGTGGCGAGTGGCGATTGGCGAGTAATTAGTGGCGAGTGGCAAGTGGCGAGTAATGAGTGGCGAGTAATGAGTGGCGAGTAATGAGTGGCGAGTGGCGAGTAATGACTTTCGAGTGGCAAGTGGCGAGTGGCGAGTAACGAGTGGCGAGTAATGAGTGGCGAGTAATGAGTGGCGAGTAATGAGTGGCGAGTAATGAGTGGCAAGTGGCGAGTAATGAGTGGCGAGTGGCGAGTAATGAGTTTCGAGTGGCGAGTGGCGAGTAATGAGTGGCGAGTGGCAAGTAATGAGTGGCGAGTAATGAGTGGCGAGTGGCGAGTAATGAGTTTCGAGTGGCGAGTGGCGAGTAAGGACTGGCGAGTGGCGAGTGGCGAGTAATGAGTGGCGAGTAATGAGTGGCAAGTGGCGAGTGGCGAGTAATGAGTGGCGAGTAATGAGTGGCGAGTGGCAAGTAATGAGTGGCAAGTAATGAGTGGTGAGTAATGAGTGGCGAGTGTTGAGTGGCGAGTAATGAGTGGCGAGTGGCGAGTGGCGAGTAATGAGTGGCGAGTATTGAGTGGCGAGTGGCGAGTAATGAGTTGCGAGTGGCGAGTGGCGAGTAATGAGTGGCGAGTAATGAGTGGCGAGTAATGAGTGGTGAGTGGCGAGTAATGAGTGGCAAGTGGCGAGTGGCGAGTAATGAGTGGCGAGTAATGAGTGGCGAGTGGCAAGTAATGAGTGGCAAGTAATGAGTGGTGAGTAATGGGTGGCGAGTGTTGAGTGGCGAGTAATGAGTGGCAAGTGGCGAGTGGCGAGTGGCGAGTAATGAGTGGCGAGTATTGAGTGGCGAGTGGCGAGTAATGAGTTGCGAGTGGCGAGTAATGAGTGGCGAGTAATGAGTGGCGAGTAATGAGTGGCGAGTAATTAGTAATGAGTGGCAAGTAATGAGTGGCGAGTGTTGAGTGGCGAGTAATGAGTGGCGAGTAATGAGTGGCGAGTGGCGAGTAATGAGTGGCGAGTGGCGAGTGGCGAGTGGCGAGTAATGAGTGGCGAGTAATGAGTGGCAAGTAATGAGTGGCAAGTGGCGAGTAGGGAGTGGCGAGTGGCGAGTAATGAGTGGTGAGTGGCGAGTAACGAGTGGCGAGTGGTGAGTAAAGAGTGGCGAGTGGCGAGTAATGAGTGGCGAGTAATGAGTGGTGAGTAATGAGTGGCGAGTGGCGAGTAATGAGTTTCAAGTGGCGAGTGGCGAGTGGCGAGTAACGAGTGGCGAGTAATGAGTGGTGAGTAATGAGTGGCGAGTAATGAGTGGCGAGTAATGAGTGGCGAGTAATGAGTGGCAAGTAAAGAGTGGCGAATGGCGAGTAATGAGTGGCGAGTGGCGAGTAATGAGTGGCCAGTAATGAGTGGCGAGTAATGAGTGGCGAGTAATGAGTGGCGAGTGGCGAGTGGGGAGTGCAAATGACGAGTAATGAGTGGTGAGTGGCGAGTAGTGAGTGGCGAGTGACGATTGGCGAGTAATTAGTGGCGAGTGGCAAGTGGCGAGTAATGAGTGGCGAGTAATGAGTGGCGAGTAGCGAGTGGCGAGTAATGAGTTTCGAGTGGCGAGTGGCGAGTGGCGAGTAACGAGTGGCGAGTAATGAGTGGCGAGTAATGAGTGGCGAGTAATGAGTGGCGAGTAATGAGTGGCAAGTGGCGAGTAGGGAGTGGCAAGTGGCGAGTAATGAGTGGTGAGTGGCGAGTAACGAGTGGCGAGTGGTGAGTAAAGAGTGGCGAGTGGCGAGTAATGAGTGGCGAGTAATGAGTGGCGAGTAATGAGTGGCGAGTGGCGAGTAATGAGTTTCAAGTGGCGAGTGGCGAGTGGCGAGTAACGAGTGGCGAGTAATGAGTGGTGAGTAATGAGTGGCGAGTAATGAGTGGCGAGTAATGAGTGGCGAGTAATGAGTGGCGAGTAAAGAGTGGCGAATGGCGAGTAATGAGTGGCGAGTGGCGAGTAATGAGTGGCCAGTAATGAGTGGCGAGTAATGAGTGGCGAGTAATGAGTGGCGAGTGGCGAGTGGGGAGTGCAAATGACGAGTAATGAGTAGTGAGTGGCGAGTAGTGAGTGGCGAGTGGCGATTGGCGAGTAATTAGTGGCGAGTGGCAAGTGGCGAGTAATGAGTGGCGAGTAATGAGTGGCGAGTAATGAGTGGCGAGTGGCGAGTAATGAGTTTCGAGTGGAGAGTGGCGAGTGGCGAGTAACGAGTGGCAAGTAATGAGTGGCGAGTAATGAGTGGCGAGTAATGAGTGGCGAGTAATGAGTAGCAAGTGGCGAGTAATGAGTGGCGAGTGGCGAGTAATGAGTTTCGAGTGGCGAGTGGCGAGTAATGAGTGGCGAGTGGCAAGTAATGAGTGGCGAGTAATGAGTGGCGAGTGGCGAGTAATGAGTTTCGAGTGGCGAGTGGCGAGTAATGACTGGCGTGTGGCGAGTGGCGAGTAATGAGTGGCGAGTAATGAGTGGCAAGTGGCGAGTGGCGAGTAATGAGTGGCGAGTAATGAGTGGCGAGTGGCAAGTAATGAGTGGCAAGTAATGAGTGGTGAGTAATGAGTGGCGAGTGTTGAGTGGCGAGTAATGAGTGGCGAGTGGCGAGTGGCGAGTAATGAGTGGCGAGTATTGAGTGGCGAGTGGCGAGTAATGAGTTGCGAGTGGCGAGTGGCGAGTAATGAGTGGCGAGTAATGAGTGGCGAGTAATGAGTGGCGAGTAATGAGTGGTGAGTGGCGAGTAATGAGTGGCAAGTGGCGAGTGGCGAGTAATGAGTGGCGAGTAATGAGTGGCGAGTGGCAAGTAATGAGTGGCAAGTAATGAGTGGTGAGTAATGGGTGGCGAGTGTTGAGTGGCGAGTAATGAGTGGCAAGTGGCGAGTGGCGAGTGGCGAGTAATGAGTGGCGAGTATTGAGTGGCGAGTGGCGAGTAATGAGTTGCGAGTGGCGAGTAATGAGTGGCGAGTAATGAGTGGCGAGTAATGAGTGGCGAGTAATGAGTAATGAGTGGCAAGTAATGAGTGGCGAGTGTTGAGTGGCGAGTAATGAGTGGCGAGTAATGAGTGGCGAGTGGCGAGTAATGAGTGGCGAGTGGCGAGTGGCGAGTGGCGAGTAATGAGTGGCGAGTAATGAGTGGCAAGTAATGAGTGGCAAGTGGCGAGTAGGGAGTGGCGAGTGGCGAGTAATGAGTGGTGAGTGGCGAGTAACGAGTGGCGAGTGGTGAGTAAAGAGTGGCGAGTGGCGAGTAATGAGTGGCGAGTAATGAGTGGTGAGTAATGAGTGGCGAGTGGCGAGTAATGAGTTTCAAGTGGCGAGTGGTGAGTGGCGAGTAACGAGTGGCGAGTAATGAGTGGTGAGTAATGAGTGGCGAGTAATGAGTGGCGAGTAATGAGTGGCGAGTAATGAGTGGCGAGTAAAGAGTGGCGAATGGCGAGTAATGAGTGGCGAGTGGCGAGTAATGAGTGGCCAGTAATGAGTGGCGAGTAATGAGTGGCGAGTAATGAGTGGCGAGTGGCGAGTGGGGAGTGCAAATGACGAGTAATGAGTGGTGAGTGGCGAGTAGTGAGTGGCGAGTGACGATTGGCGAGTAATTAGTGGCGAGTGGCAAGTGGCGAGTAATGAGTGGCGAGTAATGAGTGGCGAGTAATGAGTGGCGAGTGGCGAGTAATGAGTTTCGAGTGGCGAGTGGCGAGTGGCGAGTAACGAGTGGCGAGTAATGAGTGGCGAGTAATGAGTGGCGAGTAATGAGTGGCGAGTAATGAGTGGCAAGTGGCGAGTAATGAGTGGCGAGTGGCGAGTAATGAGTTTCGAGTGGCGAGTGGTGAGTAATGAGTGGCGAGTGGCGAGTAATGAGTGGCGAGTAATGAGTGGCGAGTGGCGAGTAATGAGTTTCGAGTGGCGAGTGGCGAGTAATGAGTGGCGAGTGGCGAGTGGCGAGTAATGAGTGGCGAGTAATGAGTGGCGAGTAATGAGTGGCGAGTGGCGAGTAATGAGTTTCGAGTGGCGAGTGGCGAGTGGCGAGTAAAGAGTGGCGAGTAATGAGTGGCGAGTAATGAGTGGCGAGTAATGAGTGGCGAGTAATGAGTAATGTGTGGCAAGTAATGAGTGGCGAGTGTTGAGTGGCGAGTAATGAGTGGCGAGTAATGAGTGGCAAGTAATGAGTGGCGAGTGGCGAGTAATGAGTGGCGAGTAATGAGTGGCGAGTGGCGAGTAATGAGTGGTGAGTGGCGAGTAATGAGTGGCGAGTAATGAGTGGCGAGTGGCGAGTGGGGAGTGGCGAGTGGCGAGTAATGAGTGGTGAGTGGCGAGTAATGAGTGGCGAGTGGCGAGTGGCGAGTAAAGAGTGGCGAGTGGCGAGTAATGAGTGGCGAGTGGCGAGTGGCGGGTAATGAGTTTCGAGTGGCGAGTGGCGAGTGGCGAGTAACGAGTGGCGAGTAATGAGTGGCGAGTAATGAATGGCGAGTATTGAGTGGCGAGTAATGAGTGGAGAGTAATGAGTGGTGAGTGGCGAGTATTGAGTGGCGAGTAATGAGTGCCGAGTAATGAGTGGCGAGTAATGAGTGGCGAGTAACGAGTGGCGAGTAATGAGTGGTGAGTGGCGAGTGATGAGTGGCAATGGCGAGTGGCGAGTAATGAGTGGCGAGTAATGAGTGGCGAGTGGCAAGTAATGAGTGGCAAGTAATGAGTGGTGAGTAATGGGTGGCGAGTGTTGAGTGGCAAGTAATGAGTGGCGAGTGGCGAGTGGCGAGTAATGAGTGGCGAGTATTGAGTGGCGAGTGGCGAGTAATGAGTTGCGAGTGGCGAGTAATGAGTGGCGAGTAATGAGTGGCGAGTAATGAGTGGCGAGTAATGAGTAATGAGTGGCAAGTAATGAGTGGCGAGTGTTGAGTGGCGAGTAATGAGTGGCGAGTAATGAGTGGCGAGTAATGAGTGGCGAGTAATGAGTGGCGAGTGGCGAGTAATGAGTGGCGAGTGGCGAGTAATGAGTAGCGAGTAATGAGTGGCGAGTAATGAGTGGCAAGTGGCTAGTAGGGAGTGGCGAGTGGCGAGTAATGAGTGGTGAGTGGCGAGTAACGAGTGGCGAGTGGTGAGTAAAGAGTGGCGAGTGGCGAGTAATGAGTGGCGAGTAATGAGTGGCGAGTGGCGAGTAATGAGTTTCAAGTGGCGAGTGGCGAGTGGCGAGTAACGAGTGGCGAGTAATGAGTGGTGAGTAATGAGTGGCGAGTAATGAGTGGCGAGTAATGAGTGGCGAGTAATGAGTGGCGAGTAAAGAGTGGCGAATGGCGAGTAATGAGTGGCGAGTGGCGAGTAATGAGTGGCCAGTAATGAGTGGCGAGTAATGAGTGGCGAGTAATGAGTGGCGAGTGGCGAGTGTGGAGTGCAAATGACGAGTAATGAGTGGTGAGTGGCGAGTAGTGAGTGGCGAGTGGCGAGTGGCGAGTAATTAGTGGCGAGTGGCAAGTGGCGAGTAATGAGTGGCGAGTAATGAGTGGCGAGTAATGAGTGGCGAGTGGCGAGTAATGAGTTTCGTGTGGCGAGTAACGAGTGGCGAGTAATGAGTGGCGAGTAATGAGTGGCGAGTAATGAGTGGCGAGTGGCGGGTGGGGAGTGGCGAGTAATTAGTGGCGAGTGGCGAGTAATGAGTTTCGAGTGGCAAGTGGCGAGTAATGAGTGGCGAGTGGCGAGTAATGAGTGGCGAGTAATGAGTGGCGAGTGGCGAGTAATGAGTTTCGCGTGGCGAGTGGCGAGTAATGAGTGGCGAGTGGCGAGTAATGAGTTGCGAGTAATGAGTGGCGAGTAATGAGTGGCGAGTGGCGAGTAATGAGTTTCGAGTGGCGAGTGGCGAGTGGCGAGTAATGAGTGGCGAGTAATGAGTGGCGAGTAATGAGTGGCGAGTAATGAGTGGCGAGTAATGAGTGGCGAGTAGCGAGTAATGAGTGGCGAGTGGCGAGTAATGAGTGGCGAGTGGCGAGTAATGAGTGGCGAGTGGCGAGTAATGAGTGGCGAGTAATATGTGGCGAGTAATGAGTGGCGAGTAATGAGTGGCGAGTAATGAGTGGCGAGTAATGAGTGGTGAGTGGCGAGTAATGAGTGGCAAGTGGTGAGTGGCGAGTAATGAGTGGCGAGTAATGAGTTTCGAGTGGCAAGTAATGAGTGGCAAGTAATGAGTGGTGAGTAATGGGTGGCGAGTGTTGAGTGGCGAGTAATGAGTGGCGAGTGGCAAGTAATGAGTGGCGAGTATTGAGTGGCGAGTGGCGAGTAATGAGTGGCGAATGGCGAGTGGCGAGTAATGAGTGGCGAGTAATGAGTGGCGAGTAATGAGTGGCGAGAAATGAGTAATGAGTGGCAAGTAATGAGTGGCGAGTGTTGAGTGGCGAGTAATGAGTGGCGAGTAATGAGTGGCGAGTAATGAGTGGCGAGTAAGGAGTAATGAGTGGCGAGTAATGAGTGGCGAGTAATGAGTGGCGAGTGGCGAGTAATGAGTGGCGAGTGGCGAGTAATGAGTGGCGAGTAATGAGTGGCGAGTAATGAGTGACGAGTGGCGAGTGGGGAGTGGCGAGTGGCGAGTAATGAGTGGTGAGTGGCGAGTAATGAGTGGCGAGTGGCGAGTGGCGAGTAATGAGTGGCGAGTGGCGAGTGGCGGGTAATGAGTTTCGAGTGGCGAGTGGCGAGTGGCGAGTAATGAGTGGCGAGTAATGAGTGGCGAGTAATGAGTGGCGAGTATTGAGTGGCGAGTAATGAGTGGAGAGTAATGAGTGGCGAGTGGCGAGTATTGAGTGGCGAGTAATGAGTGGCGAGTAATGAGTGGCGAGTAATGAGTGGCGAGTAATGAGTGGCGAGTAATGAGTGGCGAGTAATGAGTGGTGAGTGGCGAGTAATGAGTGGCAAGTGGCGAGTGGCGAGTAATGAGTGGCGAGTAATGAGTGGCGAGTGGCAAGTAATGAGTGGCAAGTAATGAGTGGTGAGTAATGGGTGGCGAGTGTTGAGTGGCGAGTAATGAGTGGCGAGTGGCGAGTGGCGAGTAATGAGTGGCGAGTATTGAGTGGCGAGTGGCGAGTAATGAGTTGCGAGTGGCGAGTGGCGAGTAATGAGTGGCGAGTAATGAGTGGCGAGTAATGAGTAATGAGTGGCAAGTAATGAGTGGCGAGTGTTGAGTGGCGAGTAATGAGTGGCGAGTAATGAGTGGCGAGTAATGAGTGGCGAGTAATGAGTGGCGAGTAATGAGTGGCGAGTAATGAGTGGTGAGTGGCGAGTAATGAGTGGCAAGTGGCGAGTGGCGAGTAATGAGTGGCGAGTAATGAGTGGCGAGTGGCAAGTAATGAGTGGCAAGTAATGAGTGGTGAGTAATGGGTGGCGAGTGTTGAGTGGCGAGTAATGAGTGGCGAGTGGCGAGTGGCGAGTAATGAGTGGCGAGTGGCGAGTGGCGAGTGGCGAGTAATGAGTTGCGAGTGGCGAGTAATGAGTGGCGAGTAATGAGTGGCGAGTAATGAGTAATGAGTGGCAAGTAATGAGTGGCGAGAAATGAGTGGCAAGTGGCGAGTGGGGAGTGGCGAGTGGCGAGTAATGAGTGGTGAGTAATGAGTGGCAAGTGGCGAGTAATGAGTGGCGAGTGGCGAGTAATGAGTGGCGAGTAATAAGTGGCAAGTGGCGAGTGGGGAGTGGCGAGTGGTGAGTAAAGAGTGGCGAGTGGCGAGTAATGAGTGGCGAGTAATGAGTGGCGAGTAATGAGTGGCGAGTGGCGAGTAATGAGTTTCAAGTGGCGAGTGGCGAGTGGCGAGTAACGAGTGGCGAGTGGCGAGTAATGAGTGGCGAGTAATAAGTGGCGAGTAATGAGTGGCGAGTGGCGAGTAATGAGTGGCGAGTAATAAGTGGCAAGTAATGAGTGGCGAGTGGCGAGTAATGAGTGGCGAGTGGCGAGTAATGAGTCGCGAGTAATGAGTTGTGAGTAATGAGTGGCGAGTGGCGAGTAATTAGTGGCAAGTAATAAGTGGTGAGTAATGGGTGGCGAGTGTTGAGTGGCGAGTAATGAGTGGCGAGTGGTGAGTGGCGAGTAATGAGTGGCGAGTAATGAGTGGCGAGTGACGAGTGGCGAGTAATGAGTGGCGAGTAATGAGTGGCGAGTAATGAGTGGCGAGTAATCAGTTGTGAGTAATGAGTGGCGAGTGGCGAGTGGCGAGTAATGAGTGGCGAGTGGCGAGTGGCGAGTAATGAGTGGCGAGTAATGAGTGGTGAGTAATGAGTGACGAGTGGCGAGTAATGAGTGGTGAGTAATTAGTGGCAAGTAATGAGTGGCGAGTAATGAGTGGCGAGTGGCGAGTAATGAGTGGCGAGTAATTAGTGGCAAGTAATAAGTGGTGAGTAATGGGTGGCGAGTGTTGAGTGGCGAGTAATGAGTGGCGAGTGGTGAGTGGCGAGTAATGAGTGGCGAGTAATGAGTGGCGAGTGACGAGTGGCGAGTAATGAGTGGCGAGTAATGAGTGGCGAGTAATGAGTGGCAAGTAATGAGTGGTGAGTATTGGGTGGCGAGTGTTGAGTGGCGAGTAATGAGTGGCGAGTGGCGAGTGGCGAGTAATGAGTGGCGAGTAATGAGTGGTGAGTAATGAGTGACGAGTGGCGAGTAATGAGTGGTGAGTAATTAGTGGCAAGTAATGAGTGGCGAGTAATGAGTGGCGAGTGGCGAGTAATGAGTGGCGAGTAATGAGTAGTGAGTAATGAGTGGCGAGTGTTGAGTGGCGAGTAATGAGTGGCGAGTAATGATTGGCGAATGGCGAGTGGTGAGTGGCGAGTGGCGATATATGAGTGGTGAGTGGCGAGTAATGAGTGGCGAGTGGCGAGTTTTGAGTGGCGAGTGGCGAGTGGCGAGTAATGAGTGGCGAGTAATGAGTGGCAAGTGGCGAGTAATGAGTTTCAAGTGGCGAGTGGCGAGTAATGAGTGACGAGTAATATGTGGTGAGTGGCTAGTAATGAGTGGCGAGTGGCAAGTACTGAGTGGCGAGTAATGAGTGGCGAGTGGCGAGCAATGAGTGGCTAGTGGCAAGTGGCGAGTAATGAGTAATGAGTGGTGAGTAATGAGTGGCAAATAATGAGTGGCGAGTGGCGAGTAATGAGTTTCGAGTGGCAAGTCGCGAGTAATGAGTGGCGAGTAATGAGTGGCGAGTAATGTGTGGCGAGTAATGAGTGGCGAGTAATAAGTGGCGAGTAATGAGTGGCGAGTAATGAGTGGCGAGTGGCGAGTAATGAGTGGCCACTCTCCACTCGAAACTCATTACTCGCCACTCGCCACTCATGACTCGCCACTCATTACTCGCCACTCATTACTGGCCACTCATTACTCGCCGCTCGCCACACATTACTCGCCATTCGCCACTCTTTACTCGCCACTCATTACTCACCACTCATTACTCGCCACTCATTACTCGCCACTCGCCACTCTTTACTCACCACTCGCCACTCGCCACTCATTACTCGCCACTCACCACTCATTACTCGCCACTCGCCACTCCCCACTCGCCACTCGCCACTCATTACTCGCCACTCATTACTCGCCACTCATTACTCGCCACTCGCCACTCATTACTTGCCACTCGCCACTCATTACTCACCACTCGCCACTCATTACTCGCCACTCATTACTCGCCACTCATTACTCGCCACTCATTACTTGCCACTCATTACTCGCCACTCGCCACTCATTACTCGCCACTCGCCACTCATTACTCGCCACTCATTACTCGCCACTCATTACTCGCCACTCAACACTCGCCACTCATTACTTGCCACTCATTACTCATTACTCGCCACTCATTACTCGCCACTCATTACTCGCCACTCATTACTCGCCACTCGCCACTCGCAACTCATTACTCGCCACTCGACACTCAATACTCGCCACTCATTACTCGCCACTCGCCACTCGCCACTCATTACTCGCCACTCAACACTCGCCACCCATTACTCACCACTCATTACTTGCCACTCATTACTTGCCACTCGCCACTCATTACTCGCCACTCATTACTCGCCACTCGCCACTTGCCACTCATTACTCGCCACTCACCACTCATTACTCGCCACTCATTACTCGCCACTCATTACTCGCCACTCATTACTCGCCACTCGCCACTCATTCCTCGCCACTCGCCACTCATTACTTACCACTCATTACTCGCCACTCATTACTTGCCACTCATTACTCGCCACTCGCCACTCATTCCTCGCCACTCGCCACTCAATACTCGCCACTCATTACTCGCCACTCATTACTCGCTACTCGTTACTCGCCACTCGCCACTCGAAACTCATTACTCGCCACTCGCCACTCGCCACTCATTACTCGCTACTCGCCACTCTTTACTTGCCACTCGCCACTCGCCACTCATTACTCGCCACTCACCACTCATTACTCGCCACTCGCCACTCCCCACTCGCCACTCGCCACTCATTACTCGCCACTCATTACTCGCCACTCATTACTCGCCACTCGCCACTCATTACTCGCCACTCGCCACTCATTACTCGCCACTCATTACTCGCCACTCATTACTCGCCACTCGCCACTCATTACTCGCCACTCATTACTCGCCACTCATTACTCGCCACTCAACACTCGCCACTCATTACTTGCCACTCATTACTCATTACTCGCCACTCATTACTTGCCACTCATTACTCGCCACTCATTACTCGCCACTCGCCACTCGCCACTCATCACTCGCCACTCGCCACTCAATACTCGCCACTCATTACTTGCCACTCATTACTCGCCACTCGCCACTCGCCACTCATTACTCGCCACTCAACACTCGCCACCCATTACTCACCACTCATTACTTGCCACTCATTACTTGCCACTCGCCACTCATTACTCGCCACTCATTACTCGCCACTCGCCACTTGCCACTCATTACTCGCCACTCACCACTCATTACTCGCCACTCATTACTCGCCACTCATTACTCGCCACTCATTACTCGCCACTCGCCACTCATTACTCGCCACTCGCCACTCGAAACTCATTACTCGCCACTCGCCACTCATTACTCGCCACTCATTACTCGCCACTCATTACTCTCCACTCATTACTCGCCACTCGTTACTCGCCACTCGCCACTCGCCACACGAAACTCATTACTCGCCACTCGCCACTCATTATTCGCCACTCATTACTCGCCACTTGCCACTCGCCAAAAATTACTCGCCACTCGCCACTCGCCACTCACTACTCGCCACTCACCACTCATTACTCATCATTTGCACTCCACACTCGCCACTCGCCACTCATTACTTGCCACTCATTACTGGCCACTCATTACTCGCCACTCGCCACTCATTACTCGCCATTCGCCACTCTTTAATCGCCACTCATTACTCGCCACTCATTACTCGCCACTCATTACTCGCCACTCATTACTCACCACTCATTACTCGCCACTCGTTACTCGTAACTCGCCACTCGCCACTTGAAACTCATTACTCGCCACTCGCCACTCATTACTCGCCACTCATTACTCGCCACTCGCCACTCTTTACTCACCACTCGCCACTCGCCACTCATTACTCACCACTCACCACTCATTACTCGCCACTCGCCACTCCCCACTCGCCACTCGCCACTCATTACTCGCCACTCATTACTCGCCACTCATTACTCGCCACTCATTACTCGCCACTCGCCACTCATTACTCGCCACTCATTACTCGCCACTCATTACTCGCCACTCATTACTCGCCACTCATTAATTGCCACTCATTACTCATTACTCGCCACTCATTACTCGCCACTCATTACTCGCCACTCATTACTTGCCACTCGCCACTCGCCACTCATTACTCGCCACTCGCCACTCAATACTCGCCACTCATTACTTTACTTGCCACTCATTACTCGCCACTCGCCACTTGCCACTCATTACTCGCCACTCAACACTCGCCACCCATTACTCACCACTCATTACTTGCCACTCATTACTTGCCACTTGCCACTCGCCACTCATTACTCGCCACTCAACACTCGCCACCCATTACTCACCACTCATTACTTGCCACTCATTACTTGCCACTCGCCACTCATTACTCGCCACTCATTACTCGCCACTCGCCACTTGCCACTCATTACTCGCCACTCACCACTCTTTACTCGCCACTCATTACTCGCCACTCATTACTCGCCACTCATTACTCGCCACTCATTACTCACCACTCATTACTCGCCACTCGTTACTCGCCACTCGCCACTCGCCACTTGAAACTCATTACTTGCCACTCGCCACTCATTACTCGCCACTCATTACTCGCCACTCGCCACTCTTTACTCACCACTCGCCACTCGCCACTCATTACTCGCCACTCACCATTCATTACTCGCCACTCGCCACTCCCCACTCGCCACTCGCCACTCATTACTCGCCACTCATTACTCGCCACTCATTACTCACCACTCATTACTCGCCACTCGCCACTCATTACAAGCCACTCGCCACTCATTACTCGCCACTCATTACTCGCCACTCATTACTCGCCACTCATTACTCGCCACTCATTACTCGCCACTCGCCACTCATTACTCGCCACTCATTACTCGCCACTCATTACTCGCCACTCAACACTCGCCACTCATTACTTGCCACTCATTACTCATTACTCGCCACTCATTTCTCGCCACTCATTACTCGCCACTCATTACTCGCCACTCGCCACTCGCCACTCATTACTCGCCACTTGCCACTCAATACTCGCCACTCATTACTTGCCACTCATTACTCGCCACTCGCCACTTGCCACTCATTACTCGCCACTCAACACTCGCCACCCATTACTCACCACTCATTACTTGCCACTCATTACTTGCCACTCGTCACTCATTACTCGCCACTCATTACTCGCCACTCGCCACTTGCCACTCATTACTCGCCACTCACCACTCATTACTCGCCTCTCATTACTCGCCACTCATTACTCGCCACTCATTACTCGCCACTCATTACTCGCCACTCATTACTCGCCACTCGCCACTCATTTCTCGCCACTCGCCACTCGAAACTCATTACTCGCCACTCGCCACTCATTACTCGCCACTCATTACTTGCCACTCATTACTCGCCACTCATTACTCGCCACTCGTTACTCGCCACTCGCCACTCGCCACACGAAACTCATTACTCGCCACTCACCACTCATTACCCGTCATTTGCACTCCACACTCGCCACTCGCCACTCATTACTCGCCACTCATTACTCGCCACTCATTACTGGCCACTCATTACTCGCCACTCGCCACTCATTACTCGCCATTCGCCACTCTTTACTCGCAACTCATTACTCGCCACTCATTACTCGCCACTCATTACTCGCCACTCATTACTCACCACTCATTACTCGCCACTCGTTACTCGCCACTCGCCACTTGCCACTCGCCACTTGAAACTCATTACTCGCCACTCGCCACTCATTACTCGCCACTCATTACTCGCCACTCGCCACTCTTTACTCACCACTCGCCACTCATTACTCGCCACTCACCACTCATAACTCGCCACTCGCCACTCCCCACTCGCCACTCGCCACTCACTACTCGCCACTCATTACTCGCCACTCATTACTCACCACTCGTTACTCACCACACGAAACTCATTACTCGCCACTCGCCACTCATTACTCGCCACTCATTACTCGCCACTCATTACTCGCCACTTGCCACTCGCCACTAATTACTCGCCACTCGCCACTCGCCACTCACTACTCGCCACTCACCACTCATTACTCGTCATTTGCACTCCACACTCGCCACTCGCCACTCATTACTCGCCACTCATTACTCGCCACTCATTACTGGCCACTCATTACTCGCCACTCGCCACTCATTACTCGCCATTCGCCACTCTTTACTCGCCACTCATTACTC
The DNA here is from genome assembly GCA_034508575.1 of Petrolisthes manimaculis. NCBI lineage: Eukaryota > Metazoa > Arthropoda > Malacostraca > Decapoda > Porcellanidae > Petrolisthes > Petrolisthes manimaculis. Next base: position 41,601 of record JAWZYT010004784.1, read on the forward strand.
GCCACTCATTACTCGCCACTCATTACTCGCCACTCATTACTCACCACTCATTACTCGCCACTCGTTACTCGCCACTCGCCACTCGCCACTTGAAACTCATTACTCGCCACTCGCCACTCATTACTCGCCACTCATTACTCGCCATTCGCCACTCTTTACTCACCACTCGCCACTCGCCACTCATTACTCGCCACTCACCACTCATTACTCGCCACTCGCCACTCCCCACTCGCCACTCGCCACTCATTACTCGCCACTCATTACTCGACACTCATTACTCGCCACTCATTACTCGCCACTCGCCACTCATTACTCGCCACTCGCCACTCATTACTCACCACTCATTACTTGTCACTCATTACTCGCCACTCATTACTCGCCACTCATTACTCGCCACTCATTACTCGCCACTCGTTACTCACCACTCGCCACTTGCCACTCGAAACTCATTACTCGCCACTCGCCACTCATTACTCGCCACTCATTACTCGCCACTCATTACTCGCCACTCGCCACTCGCCACTAATTACTCGCCTCTCACCACTCGCCACTCATTACTCGCCACTCACCACTCATTACTTGTCACTCGCCACTCCCCACTCGCCACTCGCCACTCATTACTCGCCACTCATTACTCGCCACTCATTACTGGCCACTCATTACTCGCCACTCGCCACTCATTACTCGCCATTCGCCACTCTTTACTCTCCACTTATTACTCGCCACTCATTACTTGCCACTCATTACTCGCCACACATTACTCGCCACTCATTACTCGCCACTCATTACTCGCCACTTGCCACTCGCCACTCGAAACTCATTACTCGCCACTCGCCACTCATTACTCGCCACTCATTACTCGCCACTCATTACTCGCCACTTGCCAATCTTTACTCGCCACTCGCCACTCGCCACTCATTACTCGCCACTCACCACATATTACTCGCCACTCGCCACTCCCCACTCGCCACTCGCCACTCATTACTCGCCACTCAATACTCGCCACTCATTACTCGCCACTCATTACTCGCCACTCGCCACTCATTACTAGCCACTTGCCACTCATTACTCGCCACTCATTACTCGCCACTTGCCACTCTTCACTCGCCACTCATTACTCGCCACTCATTCCTCGCCACTCAACACTCGCCACTCATTACTTGCCACTCATTACTCATTACTCGCCACTCATTACTCGCCACTCATTACTCGCCACTCATTACTCGCCACTCGGCACTCGCCACTCATTACTCGCCACTTGCCACTCAATACTCGCCACTCATTACTTGCCACTCATTACTCGCCACTCGCCACTCGCCACTCATTACTCGTCACTCAACACTCGCCACCCATTACTCACCACTCATTACTTGCCACTCATTACTTGCCACTCGCCACTCATTACTCGCCACTCATTACTCGCCACTCGCCACTCATTACTCGCCACTCGCCACTCATTACTCGCCACTCATTACTCGCCACTCGCCACTCATTACTCGCCACTCATTACTCGCCACTCATTACTTGCCACTCATTACTCGCCACTCAACACTCGCCACTCATTACTTGCCACTCATTACTCATTACTCGCCACTCATTACTCGCCACTCATTACTCGCCACTCATTACTCGCCATTCGCCACTCGCAACTCATTACTCGCCACTCGCCACTCAATACTCGCCACTCATTACTCGCCACTCGCCACTCGCCACTCATTACTCGCCACTCAACACTCGCCACCCATTACTCACCACTCATTACTTGCCACTCATTACTTGCCACTCGCCACTCATTACTCGCCACTCATTACTCGCCACTCGCCACTTGCCACTCATTACTCGCCACTCACCACTCATTACTCGCCACTCATTACTCGCCACTCATTACTCGCCACTCATTACTCGCCACTCATTACTCGCCACTCAATACTCGCCACTCGCCACTCATTACTCTCCACTCATTACTCGCCACTCATTACTCGCCACTCGCCACTCGCCACTCATTACTCGCCACTCAACACTCGCCACCCATTACTCGCCACTCATTACTCGTCACTCATTACTCGCCACTCATTACTCGCCACTCATAACTCGCCACTCATTACTCACCACTCGCCACTCGCCACTCGCCACTCGCCACTCATTACTCGCCACTCATTACTTGCCACTCATTACTCGCCACTCGCCACTCATTACTCGCCACTCGCCACTCATTACTCGCCACTCGCCACTCATTACTCGCCACTTATTACTCGCCACTCATTACTCGCCACTCGCCACTCATTACTCGCCGCTCATTACTCGCCACTCTTTACTCGCCACTCGCCACTCATTACTCGCCACTCACCACTCATTACTCGTCACTCATTACTCGCCACTCGCCACTCGAAACTCATTACTCGCCACTCGCCACTCATTACTTGCCACTCATTACTCGCCACTCGCCACTCGCCACTCATTACTCGCCACTCATTACTCGCCACTTGCCACTCATTACTCGCCACTCATTACTCGCAACTCGCGACTCATTACTCGCCACTCATTACTTGCCACTCATTACTTTCCACTCAACACTCGCCACTCGCCACTTATTACTCGCCACTTGCCACTCATTACTCGCCTCTCATTACTCGCCACTCGCCACTCATTACTCGCCACTCATTACTCGCCACTCATTACTCGCAACTCGCCAATCATTACTCGCCACTCATTACTCGCCACTCATTACTTGCCACTCATTACTCGCCACTCATTACTCGCCACTCATTACTCGCCACTCGCCACTCATTACTCGCCACTCGCCACTCATTACTCGCCACTCGCCACTTATTACTTGCCACTAATTACTCGCCACTCGCCACTCGCCACTCATTACTCACAACTCATTATTCGCGACTCATTACTCGCCACTTGCCACTCATTACTCGCCACTCGCCACTCATTACTTGCCACTTATTACTCGCCACTCATTACTCGCCACTCGCCACTCATTACTCGCCACTTATTACTCGCCACTCATTACTCGCCACTCGCCACTCATTACTCGCCACTTGCCACTCATTACTCGCCACTCGCCACTCATTACTCGCCACTCATTACTCGCCACTTGTCACTCGCCACTCATTACTCGCCACTCAATACTCGCCACTCATTACTCGCCACTCAACACTCGCCACTCATTACTTGCCACTCATTACTCGCAACTCGGTACTCGCCACTCATTACTCACCACTCATTACTCGCCACTCATTACTCGCCACTCGCCACTCATTACTCGCCACTCATTACTCGCCACTCGCCACTCGAAACTCATTACTCGCCACTCGCCACTCATTACTCGCCACTCATTACTCGCCACTCATTTCTCGCCACTCGCCACTCGCCACTCATTACCCGCCACTCATTACTCGCCACTCGAAAACTCATTACTTGCCACTCATTACTCGCCACTCGCCACTCATTACTCGCCACTCAACACTCGCCACCCATTACTCACCACTTATTACTTGCCACTCATTACTCGCCACTCATTACTCGCCACTCATTACTCGCCACTCATTACTCGACACTCGAAACTCATTACTCGCCACTCATTACTCGCCACTCGCCACACATTACTCGCCACTCATTACTCGCCACTCATTACTCGCCACTCATTACTCGCCACTCATAACTCGCCACTCATTACTCACCACTCGCCACTCGCCACTCGCCACTCGAAACTCATTACACGCCACTCGCCACTCATTACTCGCCACTCATTACTTGCCACTCATTACTCGCCACTCGCCACTCATTACTCGCCACTCGCCACTCATTACTCGCCACTCGCCACTCATTACTCGCCACTTATTACTCGCCACTCATTACTCGCCACTCGCCACTCATTACTCGCCGCTCATTACTCGCCACTCTTTACTCGCCACTCGCCACTCATTACTCGCCACTCACCACTCATTACTCGTCACTCATTACTCGCCACTCGCCACTCGAAACTCATTACTCGCCACTCGCCACTCATTACTTGCCACTCATTACTCGCCACTCGCCACTCGCCACTCATTACTCGCCACTCATTACTCGCCACTTGCCACTCATTACTCGCCACTCATTACTCGCAACTCGCGACTCATTACTCGCCACTCATTACTTGCCACTCATTACTTTCCACTCAACACTCGCCACTCGCCACTTATTACTCGCCACTTGCCACTCATTACTCGCCTCTCATTACTCGCCACTCGCCACTCATTACTCGCCACTCATTACTCGCCACTCATTACACGCCACTCGTTACTCGCCACTCATTACTCGCCACTCATTACTCGCAACTCGCCAATCATTACTCGCCACTCATTACTCGCCACTCATTACTTGCCACTCATTACTCGCCACTCATTACTCGCCACTCATTACTCGCCACTCGCCACTCATTACTCGCCACTCGCCACTCATTACTCGCCACTCACCACTCATTACTCGTCACTCATTACTCGCCACTCGCCACTCGAAACTCATTACTCGCCACTCGCCACTCATTAATCGCCACTCATTACTCGCCACTCGCCACTCGCCACTCATTACCTGCCACTTGCCACTCATTACTCGCCACTCACCATTCATTACTCGCCACTCGCCACTCACCACTCATTACTCGCCACTCATTACTCGCCACTCGCCACTCATTACTCGCCACTCGCCACTCATTACTCGCCACTCACCACTCATTACTCGTCACTCATTACTCGCCACTCGCCACTCGAAACTCATTACTCGCCACTCGCCACTCATTAATCGCCACTCATTACTCGCCACTCGCCACTCGCCACTCATTACCTGCCACTTGCCACTCATTACTCGCCACTCACCATTCATTACTCGCCACTCGCCACTCACCACTCATTACTCGCCACTCATTACTCGCCACTCAACACTCGCCACCCATTACTCACCACTCATAACTCACCACTCATTACTCGCCACTCACCACTCATTCCTCGCCACTCGCCACTCATTACTCGCCACTAATTACTCACCACTCATTACTCGCCACTCGCCACTCATTACTCGCCACTCATTACTCGCCACTCGCCACTCGCCACTCATTACTCACCACTCAACACTCGCCACCCATTACTCACCACTCATTACTTGCCACTCATTACTCGCCACTTGCCTCTCGCCACTCATTACTCACCACTCATTGCTCGCCACTCATTACTCACCACTCACCACTCATTACTCGCCACTCGCCACTCATTACTCGCAACTCATTACTCGCCACTCATTACTCGCCAATCGCCACTCATTACTCGCCACTCATTACTCGCCACTCGCCACTCGAAACTCATTACTCGCCACTCGCCACTCATTACTCGCCACTCATTACTCGCCACTCATTTCTCGCCACTCGCCACTCGCCACTCATTACTCGCCACTCGCCACTCATTACTCGCCACTCATTACTCGCCACTCGCCACTTGCCACTCGCCACTCATTACTCGCCACTCAACACTCGCCACCCATTACTCACCACTCATTACTTGCCACTCATTACTTGCCAATCGCCACTCGAAACTCATTACTCGCCACTCATTACTCGCCAATCATTACTCGCCACTCGCCACTTGCCACTCGCCACTCATTACTTGCCACTCATTACTCGCCACTCATTACTCGCCACTCATAACTCGCCACTCATTACTCGCCACTTGCCACTCGCCACTCGCCACTCAAAACTCATTACTCGCCACTCGCCACTCATTACTCGCCACTCATTACTTGCCACTCATTACTCGCTACTCGCCACTCGCCACTCATTACTCGCCACTCATTACTCGCCACTCGCCACTCATTACTCGCCACTTGCCACTCATTACTCGCCACTCATTACTCGCCACTTATTACTCGCCACTCGCCACTCATTACTCGCCAGTCACCACTCATTACTCATCACTCATTACTCGCCACTCGCCACTCGCAACTCATTACTCGCCACTCGCCACTCATTACTTGCCACTAATTACTCGCCACTCATTACTCGCCACTCGAAACTCATTACTCGCCACTCGCCACTCATTACTCGCCACTTATTACTCGCCACTTGTCACTCATTACTCGCCACTCATTACTCGTCACTCATTACTCGCCACTCATTACTCGCAACTCGCCACTCATTACTCGCCACTCATTACTTGCCACTCATTACTTTCCACTCAACACTCGCCACTCGCCACTCGCCACTCATTACTCGCCACTTGCCACTCATTACTCGCCACTCAGTACTCGCCACTCGCCACTCATTACTCGCTACTCATTACTCGCCACTCATTACACGCCACTCGCCACTCATTACTCGCCACTCATTACTCGCCACTCGCAACTCATTACTCCCCACTCATTACTCGCAACTCATTACTTGCCACTCATAACTCGCCACTCATTACTCGCCACTCATTACTCGCCACTCGCCACTCGCCACTCATTACTCGCCACTCAACACTCGCCACCCATTACTCACCACTCATTACTTGCCACTCATTACTTGCCAATCGCCACTCTTTACTCGCCACTCATCACTCGCCACTCGCCACTCATTACTCGCCACTCATTACTCGCCACTCATTACTCGCCACTCGCCACTCATTACTCGCCACTCATTACTCGCCACTCACTACTCGCCACTCGCCACTCGAAACTCATTACTCGCCACTCCCCACTCATTACTCGCCACTCATTACTCGCCACTCATTACTCGCCACTCGTCACTCGCCACTCATTACTCGCCACTCATTACTTGCCACTCATTACTCGCCACTCGCCACTCATTACTCGCCACTCATTACTCGCCACTCATTACACACCACTCATTACTTGCCACTCATTACTTGCCACTTGCCACTCATTACTTGCCACTCATTACTCGCCACTCGCCACTCATTACTCGCCACTCACCACTCATTACTCGCCACTCATTACTCGCCACTCATTACTCGCCACTCATTACTCGCCACTCGCCACTCATTACTCGCCACTCATTACTCGCCACTCATTACTCACCACTCATTACTCGCCACTCATTACTCGCCACTCGCCACTCATTACTCGCCACTCATTACTCGCCACTCATTACTTGCCACTCATTACTCGCCACTCATTACTCACAACTCATTACTCGCCACTCATTACTCGCCACTCGCCACTCATTACTCGCCACTCTCCACTCATTACTCGTCACTCATTACTCGCCACTCGCCACTCATTACTCGCCACTCATTACTCACCACTCATTACTCGCCACTCGCCACTCATTACTCGCCACTCATCACTCATTACTCGCCACTCGCCACTCATTACTCGCCACTCATGACTCGCCACTCGCCACTCATTACTCGCCACTCAACACTCGCCACCCATTACTCACCACTCATTACTTGCCACTCACCAATCATTACTCGCCACTCATTACTCGCCACTCGTCACTCATTACTCGCCACTCGCCACTCATTACTCGCCACTCATTACTCGCCACTCATTACTCGCCACTCGCCACTCGAAACTCATTACTTGCCATTTGCCACTCATTACTCGCCACTCATTACTCGCCACTTATTACTCGCCACTCATTACTTGCCACTCATTACTCGCCACTCATTACTCACCACTCATTACTCGCCACTCATTACTCGCCACTCGCCACTCATTACTTGCCACTCATTACTTGCCACTCATTACTCGCCACTCGCCACTCGCCACTCATTACTCACTATACACACATCTTCACTACACACATCTTCACTATACGCACATCGTCACTACACAAACATCTTCACTACACACACATCTTCATGACACACATCTTCACTACACACATCTTCACCATACACACATCTTCACTATACACACATCTTCACTATACACACATCTTCACTATACACACATCTTCACCATACACACATCTTCACTATACACACATCTTCACTATACACACATCTTCACTATACACACATCTTCACTATATACACATCTTCACTATACACACATCTGCACTACACACATCTTCACTATACACACATCTTCACTACACACATCATCACTATACACACATCTTCACTATACACACATCTTCACTATTCAAACATCTTCACTATATACACATCTTCACTATACACACATCTTCACTATACACACATCTTCACTATACACACATCTTCACTATACACACATCTTCACTATACACACATCTTCACTATATACACATCTTCACTACACACATCTTCACTTTACACACATCTTCACTATACACACATCTTCACTATACACACATCTTCACTATACACACATCTTCACTATACACACATCTTCACTATAAACACATCTTCACTACACACACATCTTCATTACACACATCTTCACTATTCACACATCTTCACTACACACATCATCACTATGCATAC